>VWYI01011156.1:253222-264718 GCA_013399455.1 Anthoscopus minutus | reverse complement strand
GCGCTCCGATTGGCCTCGCGGCTGCCCGGCAACGGCGGCGGCGGCGCGGGCTGCGGGAGCGGGGCCGAGCGGGGCCGAGCCGGGCCGAGCCGGAGCCATGTCGGCGCGGACGCTGCCGCTGCTGTTCCTGAACCTGGGCGGGGAGATGCTCTACATCCTGGACCAGCGGCTGCGCGCCCAGAGCATCCCCGGAGAGAAGGCGCGCAAAGGTGAGCGGCGGGCGGGGGCCGGGCACGGCTCCCTCCGCTCCCGGTGTGCCCGGGCAGGGCTCTGCCCCCGCTCCGCTCTCCCCGATAGCGGCTCGGGCTGCTCCCCACGGCTGTGCTGGTTCCCGGGATGCCCCAGAATCACGGGATGAACTAGGTTGGAAAAGACCTTTAAGATCAAGTCCAACCTATGACCTAACTAAACCGTGGCACTGCGTGCCACGTCCAGGCTTTTTACAGACGGTGACTCCACCACCTCCCTGCGCAGACGATTCCATTGCCCAGTCACTCTTTCAGTGAAGAATATTTTTCTGACTTCTAACCTAAACTTCCCTTGGCGCAGCTTTGTGTCCTCTCCTTCTGTCGCTTGTTGCCCGGGACACACAGGGACTCGCTGTGCTGTCACCACAGGATGCTGCGAAATGACGGCTTCAGTGCCGGTCCGGGGCAGGAGTTTCCTTGCCCCGATTTCAGGGCTCCATCGCAGTAATTTCCACAGTAATTATCACAGAAATCTTTTGTTTTGTGGTCTCCAGTGGGAAGTGCAGCCCGTTGGGTTGATCAGCTCGGTGAAGTTCATGTGGTAAGAACAGCCCGAAGGTGTTGCTGAGGTTGGTTTGGGAGATTCTCACGCAGGAGGATAAAGTGGAGTCCGTGTTGGTGTTTCTGTGCTCAGTTTGGGGGTAAAAGCTTCAGAAATGCACATTTAGACTCAAAATAACTCAGGATTTGATTATGTCAGCCCAAGTCCTGGACTGTTTGGGGCAGACCAGGTTGCTTTGCAATGGGAAGGAGTTTCCAGGAATAAATTTGTAAATCGCAGCACGTTGCAGTTGTGTGAAATTTAAATACCAATACGGCTCCTGAAGCCCTTGTCTGGCTTTTATAAAATCTCATTTGGCAAAAATCCTTGTACAAACAGAGCCTCGTGCCTTCACGTGGGGCATGAAACTCCAGCTCACAGCCAAGCACCTCTGTATTTACCACTTCAAATTAAAGCTTTGCTTTACAAGTCCTTGCACCTCTGTCAGGGGGTGGGGAATGTGCCTCAGGAAGCTCTGTGATGTTTTAATAAAAAATCAACTTGATATGAGCACAGTTATCCCTTCTGCCTGTCCTTTATGAAGTGCTAACCACAAAGGGTTCACTATGTAATTACTGTATTGTGTGTAAGGGGAAAATTTGTAATTATTCATCTGTGTCCTGATGAGGGAATAATCTGTCAGAAGTTTACTGCTGTTCATACATAGACAAGTTTTGGATTTTAGCTAAATTAAATCTTGGTGGAGTATCTCAGCAGGAGAATCGGACTGTTTTAGTTTGTCCATACATGAATTCTTTTTTTTCTTCCAAAAAATTGCGTGTTGTTTTCACTGAGATGTGGTTCATGCACCCTGAGGTGTTTGTTGATGCTTAAAGCTGTTCAGTCAAATGTTGGTTACTTATAAGTGCAAAATACAGCTGAAAACTACCCAAGCTCATGCAAAAGGTAAAATTTGATGTGCAGTGAAGCAGCAGGATTTTATCCAAGGGGAGGGTAAGGTTCTTATTCAGTGCTGAATGCTGATAAGAAAAGACAAAATCCATTAGTTAGCGCTTTTTTTTTTTTTAATTATTACTTCTATTTCTTTTCTTCTTCTTTCAACTCTTGTTCTTACATCTTGAACTGCTGTTTTGTTTTATATGCTTCGTGTAGATGAATGGACAGATGTGGACAGGAAACGAGGTACAGTAACTGCTGGCTGCATGCACCAGTCCAACCCCACGTGCACACCTGGGGCTCATCGTGCCTGAACACCTGAGGCTGTTCCTGCAGCCTTCAGTCAGTGTCACAAATGAACAGTAATGCTCACCTGGTCCTTAAATGCCCTTTTGACTGTAAATCAGTGAAAAAACAGATCATATCTTAAAATCATATGGCCTCAAAAATCAGCTGTTCATTTAACCGAGATTATAAATGGATCAAAACTTTTTATCCTGGTGGTCTTGCCTGCAAAAAATGGTATTTGTGTTTCTTTACCACTGTTTTCATGCAAGCATGTAATTGTGTGAGCATTGTGCAGGTCATTTTTCTTCTTAAATGCAGGTTTATTTGGTATATTCGATTTTCCTAAGGTTTTATGTAATTCATTACTCAGGGTTTGGACAGGTGAACTCCAGGGATGATCAAAGGCATTCCCATCCCAGCTGCTTTACCCACCTGTGCTGGTGGTCACACCTGGCAGAGTGATCCCAAAGGAGCAGGTGCCCAAACCTCAGCCAAGCTCATCCTGACTGGGATGGATGTCTCAGGGATCCTGAGGGTGGGATTGAGCCCTGGGGTGCTGCAGGGGAGCAGCCGAGGTGTGAACGTGTTTCCCTCTGGAACTGGCCCTGGAACAGGAGCCTCCAGCACGGGCTGTGCTAAGGAATGAGGAAATTAATCTGTTAAATCTCAGGTTTTTGCTTGGTGAGGATGAGCAGAACTTACAGGGTCGTCTGAGCAGCCCTTTTTTAAGAGAGGTCAAGGTTATGATTCGTGTTTTGCAAAATAAGCATCATTGGTAGGTTTTAATATTTACTGAAGGTAAATGCTGATGTCATGAAGTTTGCCCCAGCTTTTTTCTTACCATTACATCCTGGTCCCAAGCACATCCTTTTCCCAGCCTTTAACTCAGAAGTCCAGGAACAGATTCCATCCCATCCAAAACAACAAGGAGCTGCCCAGAGCTGTGGCACAGCAAGACAGGGCAGGCTCAGGGGCAGGTCCCAGGCTCACCCATCACTTCTCCTGTGAGAGAGAACATTTTGCCTGTGCTCAGTTCTCCAGGGGATCTCAGGAGGGTCCTGGAGCCACCACCTGGGGCTGTCACTGATGGAGCTGTGACAAGGTTCCCTGAGGAACCACAAGCCTGTGGCACGCAGGGTGATTGTCCAGAACTCAGAATGTTCCTTCTGCCACCCCACACATCCTCCAGGAAGCACCTGCATCACCCAGGCCTAGCTCCAGTCTCATGTCATGCATCCCAGCCATGCCAGTGACGTGTGCTGTCTGTCACCAGAGACGTGGCATGGCCAAAGCCACCGTCACCCCCAGCTTCAGTCCTGTCCATCGTACTGGCTATACTGGTTTCCCTCCTCTTATCCCAGGTGATGACTTCCCCTCTCTGCTCCGTTGCTTTTTCTGTGTTGCTTGTGCCATATCCCTGGGCCAATGGTCCTGTGTCACCTGCCATGGCCACTCCAGGGCTCCCTGAGACATTTGCTGTGTCATTATCAAACATGGGAGAAAATTATTATCAATTTTCCCTTTACCATGATTTCATTTTTTTTTAATGTCTTTCTCAGTTCTTTTTATAGCCCTCATGAGAGGTTTTAATTTCAGAAGATAATTTATGTCTAGTTCAGACAGACCTTGGATTCTGTTGAAAAGTCAGGGTACTAGAAGGTGTCTGTCTCCTGGTGGTTTGTATTGTTTATGTCTCTCCAAAGACAGGAGAAGTTTTTGTGTGGACAGCACACACAAGCAGCTTAAAAATATTTTCCTTAGTAGCAATATGAAGCAGAAGTTCTTATTTTTGTCATAATTGATTCCCTGCAAAATTAACTAGATACTACTATCTACTAGTACTAATAAATTTTATTTTCTCCACGAAAAACAGAGGATTTCTGCCTGAGATTGCAAGTAGGGATTGTTTTATGGCCAGTTTATTTGAAAGGCAAGGAGGAAGGAGGGACTTCATTCCCGTTTGTAATTAGGTGTATTTGTAGTCCAGACTGCTCAGGAGCTGAGAGCTGTCTGTGGTTTTGGGGTGTTTAAAACAGGACTAGGTAGCCCTGTCTGGTCCAGCACAGGGGCTGCTGAGCTCTGTGTGACCAGTGTGTGAGGAACCTGGAACCAGCAGGTTTAGAGAGGAGAGAGAATCACTTCAGGAGGCCCCTGCTCTTGGAAGCACAGCTCTCCCTGCCCAGGCTCCCAGCAGTCCCCAGGGAGTTTATCCTCTAGGAAGAGATGAAGTGACAGGGAAATTACCTTTGTTTAGTCTGTTGGTGTAGGGCAGGTGTGAAAAGCCAGGTGTGTGACCCTCCCAGGGAATCATTAGGGCAATAATTTAAACTATTGGTCACTACCACTCTCTGTATGTTCACTTTTTCTCCTTTTTTTTTTTATTTTTTTAATTACTATTTATTCTGAGATTTTTCTAATCCACAAGAGTTGTCTGGCACTATGAGCTTCCTAAAAGTCATCTGCTTAGGAAAATCCACACTTGTACAGTAATCTGTGACCTGACTTATTAAGTTACTTTTTTTTTGATAGAGGAATAAATGTTTATTGGTGATAACTCTTTAGAGTGTATCAGGGAGATAATAAAATTGGCAGATCCAGCAGAAAAGCTCAGATGCTGCATCTGCTTGAGCCACTGCACAGTGTTTTCCATCTTGTTTGCTTTAAAAGCTTAATAACCAGAGCACAGCCCTCACGCTCAGAACTTCTGAGCTCTAAGAACTCCTTAGTAATAAAACAGTTCCATGGCTAAATTTACACATAAAAAAAATGAACCACATGTAAGGAAGTTTGGAGTTCTGTATTTGAAACTCTAGGGCCTGCAGATGTTTCAGCTGTGAGAGCCCTGAATGGGTTGATGTAGATCCCAGGGATATAAATGCTTTATTAAATACCTGCCCGTGTTAATCCGTTTGGAATAAAGATTACAGAGAGCCCTGCAGGAGCTTCTGTTGAGAAGTTAATAAATAGACTGATGGTGTCAGAGGAACAGTCACAGCCAGGCAGCTGCAATCTGCAAAGATCTACCACAATGCAAAACACTCTCCTTAGGAAGCAGAACTGCAGCTTTTTTAGATAATAACACATCAGAGCAGCCTACAAGCAGCATTATTTAAAAGTGAAAAGTGCCAACCATAGCTGTAAAACCAAGGCAACAAAGCCAGCCTTATTCCCACAGGGAAACAGGGACTGCTGCCTTCAGCTCAGGTGGCTCAGGTGCCCTGGGGCACAGCAGCTGGCTCAGCCCAGGTGGGTGTGAGGCAGTGCTGGATCTGGAGGTGCTGTTCCCCCTCTCCTGTTGTGCTCTGTCCCTGCTCTGCACAGGTAACCCCGGTGTGACCCTTGCAGCTGGGATGAACCAGGAACAGGCTTGTTCTGCAGCAAACCACAGAGCCTCTTTGTCTTTGCAGTTATGAATGACATCATCACCACCATGTTCAACAAAAAATTCATGGAGGAGCTGTTCAAACCCCAGGATCTGTATTCCAAGAAAGCCCTGCGCACCGTGTACGACCGACTGGCTCACGCCTCCATCATGAGACTGAACCAGGCCAGCATGGACAAGGTAACGCAGTCCTGCTGCCCAGCCTGCCTCTGCTGCACTCCCCAGATGCATTTCAACTTTCTGTTGCAATAATTAACTCGTGCTTTTACCATTTTGAAGCATTTTAGAACAGCTTTCCTTGTAAAAATGGGTTCTCGGCCAAGAAAATCTGTGGTGGTACCAGCTGCTTTGGAACTGAGTATTTCTGCTTGAACAGCTGAATGTTTGATTTGAACAAGTTCATTAAGCATTCTTTAAGTTTATCAGGTATTTCATATATATTCATATAAAAAGATACACATATATGGTATATGGGTGTGGATAAAGGTCTGTATTTGTGTGCTGACACCCACTGTCTTGCAGCTGCAGGTGTTAGAGTTATTGCCTGCAAACAGTACCACAGCCAGTTTAGGAAAAAATTGTAGGAATGGGATTACCTGAGGTCCCTCCACCCAGGTGTCAGGACTGCTGAAATTCACAGTATCACTGAGGTTGGAAAAGCTCTCCAAAAGTGTTGAGTCCAACACTTTGTCACCCAGCCCAGAGCACTGAGTGCCATGTCCAGTGGCATATCCAGGGATGGGGACTTCACCACCTCCCTGGGCAGCCCCTTCCAATGTTTAAGCAACATTTCAATGTAGAAATTCTTCCTGGTGTCCAATCTGAGCCTCCCCTGGCCCAGCCTGAGGCCGTTTCCTCTCATCCTGTCCCTGTTCTGTGGGAGAAGAGCTCAACCCACCCTGCCCCCTCCTGTCAGGGAGTTGTGCAGAGCCAGAAGGTCCCCCTTGAACCTCATTTTCTCCAGTCTGAGCCTTCTCAGCTGCTTCACATGCTCCAGCCCCTTCCCCAGCTCCACTCCCTTCTCTGGACACGCTCCAGCCCCTCAATGTTCCTCTTGCACTGAGGGGCTGAGAACTGGACCCAGCACTTGAGGTGTGACCTCACTGACATTGAAGACCCAGCAGGAAGGCTGGGATTGGGACTGCAGAGGTCTTGGTTTTTTTTAGGAAATGAAGCTAAAATGGTTCCTTGTGCTGCAGGCAGGCACTGGCCTGACTGAATCCCTCTCTCCATTCCTGGGAGGTTTCCTCTGTGACAGGACCACGTTCCTGTGCTCCTTTGCAGCTCTACGACCTCATGACTATGGCCTTCAAATACCAAGTGCTGCTGTGCCCTCGGCCCAGGGACATTCTGCTGGTCACGTTCAACCACCTGGATGCCATCAAGGATTTCATCTCTGACTCTCCTGGCATTCTGAACCAGGTGGATGAGACCTTGCGGCGGCTGATTGAAGTAAGAATCCTCAGAACAAGGGTGGGACACACTGTGGTTTGATTTTATGGGGTTTTTTACTTCTTAGAGATTCATTTCTACGTTGGAGAGGGCTGTGAGTCAAGTGGTATTTTTCTACTGGCCCAGTTTAAATCGATGTATTGCTTATTCAGCCTGATTTAAGTCTCCACTGATTTCAGCAGAAATTAAATCAGACTTTCAGGCACAGACAATAATTACTGATAATGAACCAGCAGTCCCCTTAGAGCATCTCTGCTCCTCCTGCAAGTGGATCAGAATATTCAACTGTATTTGTTCCCTCTTTCCCTGGGTGGGACATGGAACACCTGTAAACCCTTGCATGATGATTTTCCTTTTCCAGACCTACAACTGTCTCTCTGATGGTGAATTCCAGCTCATCAGGCAAACACTTCTCATTTTCTTCCAGGACATGCACATCAGGGTAAGAGCTCAATCCCACTAGACAGGGAGAATGACAGGGAGTTTGGGGCTGGAATACAAAGGGATCTGCTTATAAACACTGCAGGTCTGGGTTTGTTGTGTGTTCTTTTCAGTCATCTTCATGTGCTTGTAATTGCACTCAAATTTCACAAATTAAGCACATATACTGCAATAATGCTGAATAATTCCACAATATTATGACAAAAGGAATCTCTACTAGTGTTATTTTCTGATTGATAAATCTGGTTTTCCTTTTAGAAGAAACCTGATAGGAAACCTGAGCATGAAATCTTGATGTTCTCTAAACAAATTGGTTGCACTCATGTGCACAAACAGGATGTAGTTTTTAATATTTTTTAATGTTAGATCAGTGTGCCCGTCCTCTGGACCATAATTCCACATCACTGGCTTTGTACATACATCCCTATACACACATCAAGAGCTCTAGGAGACCTTCCCCATATAGGCAGAGAGGTTTAAGCTCAGATTTCAGGGAATTTGGATGGGAAGGTCAGTAGAGGATTTCCCCAGGGTATGATGTTTGTGATGTCCTTGTGCAGGTTTCCATCTTCCTGAAGGATAAAGTGCAAAACTCGAACGGTCGCTTCGTGCTGCCAATCTCGGGGCCTGTCCCTTGGGGCACTGAGGTGCCAGGGCTCATCAGGTGAGCTGGTGCCATGTGTGGGGCTGCTCAGGGAGGAGCATTTCATTCCAAAGGGTTCAGGAATCCAGCTCAAACTGCCATTCCTGTTGCATGGATAGCTGAACCTCCAGTAAATACTGTTTAAAGGGTAGGATTTAGGAGTAAGTCATCCAGCAATGAAATGCTGAGCTGCTTTTGTAGTTTTCTATCCCAGTAAATTAGCTGTTAGTAATTACCCATTAACAGAGGCATTTAGCAATGTACAGAATAGAGTTTTATTCCCCTCTTGCAGAAAGCAGAGAAATTAGGTACTAAAATCAGGACTGAAACTACTAAATGTTTCAATAATGCCTTGTTTTTAAGGATATTCAATCACAAAGGAGTGGAAGTTAAAAGGGCTGAGTTCACCACTGCTGGGAATTATGTTACTCCACAAAGGGAAGGATCTTTTGAGCTTTATGGAGACAGAGTCCTCAAACTTGGAACAAATATGTAAGTAATTTTTGTTCTATGTAGAAACCTGAATGAAATACTGATGGATTGTTCAGAAACACATCTTCAGCCTGGTATGGTTTTGGCCTCTTTTGCTATTAAGTATCAGGTTGACTTTGTTACAAGATGCTGTCCAGCACCAGGACATGTATGGACGCTGTATAAAGAGCTGCAGACAACAGCAAAACTTTGATGTATGTCCACAGTGGAGCTGAGGAGAGTTCTCACCTGGTGCTACATCTTATGTGAAATTTGACTTAACATAACCACAGTCAAGAAATCCTCTCTGTTCTCCATGTTTGCCTTAATGTACATTTTCCATCCAAAGAGATCTGTGTTCCTTCTCACAGCTTCGTCCTTCCACATGCCTTAGTGCCTCAGTATTGCACCACACTGAGGTGTAACTTCTCATTGCAATTGTTCAATCTTCAGAAAAATATCCTAAAATTCTGCATCCTGTGCTGCTCCCTCTGGTTGCTGTACCTCATTCCAGAACAAGCTGTTCTTCCTGTGTGTTTTCCCCTCTAGGTACAGTGTGACCCGGCCAGTGGAGACACACATGTCAGGATCATCCAAAAACCTGGCATCCCAGACAAAGGTCAGTGTTGTCCTGTTTCTGTCACTGCTTAAACTGGCCAAATGCTTAATCTCTAGATATGGGATGAGTTCAGGGAAGCTTTTCTGTTGTTCTCAGAGCCTCATCCAATCCTCCCCAGCCCTTTGAAGCCAGGGGAATGGCACATTTTCCCAAAGAATCCACACGTTCATGCAAGGATGTGCTTGCTTCCATTTAAACTCCTCAGAAAATGGAAAATTTGCTTTACAGATTTCTCATCTGTCCAGTTTAGCTGGAAAAGTATCTTGTGCTGATTCTATAAATTCAGGTAACCATTTCTAGTATCAGCCTGGTGATTACCTGGTTATCTGCACAATCTGTCCCAGGAATAACAGAGAAATGTGTTTATATCCCTCTGAAGGACATGTATGGAATATCAAAAATACATGAACATATATGGAATATCAAAACTCCTTGCAGCCCCGATCTCTCAGGTAATTGCCCAATGGGCCCATTGCTGTTTCCTGTGCAGGAGAACATAGCCCCCAACCCTTTTGTTAAAGAAGAGCTGAACTTTCTGGCCCGGCTGCTGGGAGGTTTGGACGTCCAGAAACCTGCTGGTGGTGAGACAGGATTTCGGCTGAACTTGTTCACAACCGACGAGGAGGAAGAGTACGCTGGATTCCTTCATGGTTTGGGTTTGGGGTGCCCTGTGAAGAGCCCTAGAGACCAGATCTGGTCCTCAACAGCTTTAGGGTCAGGCCAGCACATAGTTATCCTGCTCCAGGATGTTTCTTGCAATGCAGCCTTGCTCCCAATGCCACGGGACAGAAACATCCCTTCAGCCATTCTAGCAGGATGTTTCTGTCTGCTTTTAATCTCAGCTACAGAAATATTCTTGCTCTTCTACACTTAACAAAAATGTCTAGGACAGGGAGAAGCCTCCAAACAGGGGTGAATATGTTAATTTGCCAAGTAGGAGCAGAGGCGTTGTCCAGACTTTATCAAATTCCAGAATGGTTTGGGTTGGAAGGAACCTTAAGGGTCCTCTAATTCTACTCTGTCATGGGAAGGGACAGCTTCCAGTAGACCAGGTTGCTTCAAGCCCCATCTAATCTAGCCCTGTGAGCATCTTCTGAGTGTTATTTGTGCTTACAGGAGCCTCATGAAGTCTGATTTTTATTATCTCCTTATACATCTTCATGGGATTAACCACTCTTTTCATGTTTTTAATCAAGACATGCTGCACAGACCAGACCAGAGGAGTTGTCCTACAAGGTTATCAGCATTGAAGCCACACAGGTACGTAACTTGTTTCATATCACTGGTTCTCACCATCCCTGCCTTGCTAAGGACCAAGTTTCACCCAGAGTGGGGATTCAAAAATAGATTTTTTCCCATTTCACTTAAGCTTGGCCAATTCACTTAAGTAATGGCAAATTTTCTGCCAAGACAGTGGAACTGGTGGACATTTACTAAGAAAACTTGAATCCTGACAAACACCAGAGCAAGTTTTTAGCCGACTTGGGTGTAGAAGGGGCACATCCCAGTCCAGCCCAGTCCCGGCCGCGGTAGCAGCGTGGGGGCACGGGTGGCGGCTGAGCACGGTGACTGTCCCGCAGGAACCGGGGCGGCGGGCGGAGCTGTCCCGCATCCTGGGCGAGCTGGAGGTGGCGGAGCCGCGCCCGGGCAGCGCCGAGAAGGGCGAGGACCTGCTGGCACTGATGGACGGGCTTTGAGCGGGACACGCGGAGACCGGGACGTGGGGACCCCGGGACACGCGGAGAGCGAGACAAACGGACACTGGGACATGGAGACATTGGGACACGGGGACACTGAGCCATGAGGACAGCTGGACATGGGGACACGGGACACGGGAAGCGCGNACAATGGGGGGACCTGGGAGATGGACAGCGAGTGTGGAGAGGGCGTGAGGGCAGGGAGAGTGCGAGGGGGACACGAAACACCCCAGTGTACGTGGGTGGGGGGGGCGAGGAGAATGGGAGTGACTGGGGAGAGGGGCGGCGTGCGGTGAGTGGGCGAGGGGTGGTGGGCGTGTGTAGCGGAGTGCAAGGAATGGTATGAGTGCTGATAAGTGTGAAAGGGGTCGTGCAAGTGGGCGTGTGACCGGTGATACATGTGCAGGTGAGAGTGCAAAGGGCGATGTGTGTGTGTGTGCGCAGGTGAGTGTTTGAGGTTTGGTACAGTGTGCAGGTGGGTGTGTGCAGGGCTTGGTCCGTGCACAGGGCAGCGTTCAGAGGCTGTTCCATGTGCAAATGGGTGTGCAGGAGTTGATCCATGTGCAGGTGTGTGTGCAGGGATTGCTGCTCCATGTGCAGATTTGTGTGCAGGGGCTGCTGCATGTGCAGGTGTGTGTACAGGGATTGCTGCTCCGTGTGCAGGTGTGTGTGCAGGGATTGCTGCTCCGTGTGCAGGTGTGTGCTCAGGGGCTGCTCCATGTGCGGGTGTGTGTGCAGGGGCTGCTCCATGTGCAGGTGTGTGTACAGGGATTGCTGCTCCGTGTGCAGGTGTGTGCTCAGGAGCTGGTCCATGTGC
>VWYI01011156.1:194993-253176 GCA_013399455.1 Anthoscopus minutus | reverse complement strand
GCGTGAGGGCAGGGAGAGTGCGAGGGGGACACGAAACACCCCAGTGTACGTGGGTGGGGGGGGCGAGGAGAATGGGAGTGACTGGGGAGAGGGGCGGCGTGCGGTGAGTGGGCGAGGGGTGGTGGGCGTGTGTAGCGGAGTGCAAGGAATGGTATGAGTGCTGATAAGTGTGAAAGGGGTCGTGCAAGTGGGCGTGTGACCGGTGATACATGTGCAGGTGAGAGTGCAAAGGGTGATGTGTGTGTGTGTGCGCAGGTGAGTGTTTGAGGTTTGGTACAGTGTGCAGGTGGGTGTGTGCAGGGCTTGGTCCGTGCACAGGGCAGCGTTCAGAGGCTGTTCCATGTGCAAATGGGTGTGCAGGAGTTGATCCATGTGCAGGTGTGTGTGCAGGGATTGCTGCTCCATGTGCAGATTTGTGTGCAGGGGCTGCTGCATGTGCAGGTGTGTGTACAGGGATTGCTGCTCCGTGTGCAGGTGTGTGTACAGGGATTGCTGCTCCGTGTGCAGGTGTGTGTGCAGGGATTGCTGCTCCATGTGCAGGTGTGTGTACAGGGATTGCTGCTCCGTGTGCAGGTGTGTGCTCAGGAGCTGGTCCATGTGCAGGTGTGTGCTCAGGGGCTGCTCCCTGTGCAGGTATGTGCTCAGGGGCTGCTCCATGTGCAGGTGTGTGCTCAGGGGCTGCTCCATGTGCAGGTGTGTGCTCAGGGGCTGCTCCATGTGCAGGTGTGTGTGCAGGAGTTGGCCCATGGGAAGGGACTAGTCCGTGTGAGCCACAGCGGGTGGGTGTCCCCAGCCCCAGGGCGTTCCCAGTCCCACTGCAGCCACCATGGAGGTGAGCCACTCGGTGAAGGAGCGCACCATCGCCGAGAACAGCCTGGTGATCCTGCTGCAGGGCCTGCGCGGCCGCGTCACCACCGTGGAGCTGCGCGATGAAAGCGCGGCCGTGGGGTGCGTCACCAGCGTGGACGCCTTCATGAACGTGCGCCTGGCCGAGGTGACCTTCACGGACAGGCAGGGCACCGTGTCCCACCTGGATGAGCTCTTTGTGACCGGCAGGAACATCCGCTACGTGCACATCCCCGATGAGGTGGACATCCGGGCCACCATCGAGGAGCAGCTGCAGGCCATCCACAGGGTGCGGTACTTCGGGGGCCGCGACAAGGGTCGCAGTGAGTTCCCTCGTGCCAAGCACAAGTGAGGAACTGGTGCTGCCCACAACAGCCAGGATAAGGCCCGGGATGGGCCTGGGATGGACATGCTCCTTTGATGGACTGCCAGCCCCCTCCACACAGCCCCCCACCCCACAACATCTCCGCAGTATCATTTTCCCCTAGGGACTTGGGGCTCTGCTGTTCTCACCACTGGTGCCTGCAGAGGAGCAGGACTGGTTTTTTGTAGTGAATAATACCACTTAAAATGTCTGTGATCTCTTTGCTCATTTCCTGTTCCATTGGCGACTATTCATGTCCCTCCGCTGCCCCTGGCTCAGCCTTTCCCTGCCCACAGAGCAAAGGACTTGCTGTCACCAGCATAGCTGCCCCTGGGAGCTGGAGCCACTGGTGTTGAGCTGGGAGCTGGTTCTGGTCTGTGCTCAGATTCTTGCTGAGCCACCGTTCTGGAAGTGTTCAGCAAGAAGAGAGTGAGGTGAAGTGGAGTGAACATGCAGGGGAAGGGACAGCAC
This sequence comes from Anthoscopus minutus, assembly GCA_013399455.1. Lineage (NCBI taxonomy): Eukaryota > Metazoa > Chordata > Aves > Passeriformes > Paridae > Anthoscopus > Anthoscopus minutus. The sequence goes on along the minus strand of VWYI01011156.1, from coordinate 251,495 downwards.
CGACTGCCTTAAAAAGCAGGAACGTGCTTCACACCAGACACAGAATGTTGGCACTGCTGGCTCCTCTACTTCCTGCCCCTCCATCACCACAAACTCTGTGGTGCTACTGAAGTTTGCAGCCCACCATAGCCTGTTCCCACAGGGACCCCCGTAAGACACGAAGCAGTGTGGCCTCTGCTAGGGGAGCTGGAGACTGTGCCCGGGGGGTGCAGTGCTTGTTTGCACGGGCCTGAGGCTGGGCAGCAGCGCACACCGCGGGGCCCAGCCCGGAGGGTTCCAACCCCGCCGGTTCCAGCCCGGGGCTCAGAGCGCGGGGGTTCTGTGCTTCCAGCCCGGAGAATCCCAGTCCGGGGGACCCAACCCCGGGTTTCCCAGCCCGGGGCTCCCGGTGCCTCTGGGTGGGCCTCAGTGGGCGGGGCCATCTGGACACGCCCCGCCCCTTGGCCAATCACGGTGCATTCGAATCTCCCGCGTGCTCACCAATACCCCGGGCTCCTGGGCCCGGCTTGAGCCAATCAGCGACGGGTTCATCGCACCCCAGCCAATCAGGCTCCGCTGCTTGCTTCCTTCTCCGCCGCGTGCCCCAGCTAATCAGAGCCAGTCGCCAAACTCGCTCCGGCCCCCGCGCTCTCCTCCAATCACCGCCTGTGCTGTCGCCGCCGTCCAATCAGCGCCGCCGTGTCCACATCCGGGCGGTGGCCGGCAGGGGGCGGGCTGACGGTGGGGGGGCGGTGGCGGCGCGTCACTTCCGGTGCCAGGCGGCCGCCGGAGCGGAGCGAGGCCGGGCCGGGCCGGGCCCGGGGCCATGGGTGAGTGAGGGCTAGGAGAGAGCAGGGGGAGCCGGGGCCGAGCCGTGGGCGAGCGAGGGATGGGAGAGAGCGGGGGGAACCGGGGCCGAGCCGTGGGTGAGCGATGGATGGAAGAGAGTTGGGGGAACCGGGGCCGAGCCAGAGGAGCCCCCCAGGTGCCGGCGGCTCGGCGGGGGCTTGGCCGCCCGGCTCGGCTCAGTGCTGCCGGTGCTCTCCAGGCTGGGAGGCTGGATTTGAAAAGGCCATTTGGTAAATTGCTCGTTCGTCCGTCCATTTCTGCCCGGCAGCGGCTCGGGGGACGGGATGCTGCTGCTAGCACGGGAGCGGGTCTGTGGGGCCGAAGGAGGCACAGCCTGTGATTGGGTCTGGTTTTGCCTCCAGTCTGGGCAGGAACCTTTGAATTCAGACTTTTGGGACCTCTGTGCCGAGGAGGAGCCTTATGTGCCTCAGCAGTGAGTAGGTGAGGGCTGTGCCTCTGGGTGAGGGTGAGTAACATCAGCAGGTGTCGGAGCCAGGGACCGACCCTGCCCTGCGCTCCCGTGGGAGCTCACCGGAGGAGCTCCCACCCCCAGAGCCGGGTGCTGTCCCTCTCTGGTCGTGGCCTTTGGGAGCCCTGCTGCCTGTGCAGCAGTGAGGGTGTGAAAGGTCTCATTGCTAGGGGGAACCCCAGGGCCTGGTATCTCCACCCACTGACACGGGGGGTTAAGGGTTCCCCGTGTGCCCATCCAGCTGCTCCCTTCTGCCCAGGCTGTGCTGAAATGTGCTGCACCAGTGCTGGAGATTCAGTTCGTTGCTAGTTTAGAGCCTTCATGTATGGGCTTTACATCTGCTGGTATGAACAGGTGTCTGGGGGTCTCGGGCTGCACTCCCGTGTCTGGAGGGAGCTGCAGAAGTCGGAGCAGAGGCCATTGCCTGATGTAGTGGGGCTGAGCCAGCACCCCTGTGCAATGTGCTGCAGGACAGCCAGCTCCTCTGAGGGAGCAGGGACACAGTGGGGCACAGGTGAGGTGCCTGGCATCCAGGTGAGGCATGACCCAAGGGACAGCATGGGAGCACTCACCTGCTGGCATGGAGCCCTGGGCCGGCAGCAGTCAGGATTTAGGACATATTTCCCCATTGCTGGAGGACTTCTGCTACATCCTTTGATTGTTTCTCTGTGGTATCTATGCTGAGGGCTTGATCACATAATTGTAATTGTTTAAAAGCAAAGTTCAGCTGGGCTGTGACCCTCAGGATGTTACAGAGCTTGGAACAGGCAAGGGAAGGCTCATAGGCACCGAGTTGTGCTGTGATTCAGCACAGAAAAGGCATCAGCCTGTTGGAGCAGGCAGAGGAGGCACCAAGTGGATGAGACGGCTGGAGCACTTCTGTTATGGAGGAAGTGGGGTTGTTCAGCCTGGAGAAGAGAGCCTTCAGGGCTGCTCCTTCCAGTACCTGAATTGGCTATAAAAAAAATGGACAGAGTCTATTTACAAGAGCCTCAAGGGACAGGACAAGGTAGAGGTAAAGAATTTACACTGACAGAGGTTAAGGTTAGATGGAATATTAGGGAGAAATTCTCTGTAAGGGTGGGGAGACCCTGGCATAGATTACCCAGAGAAGCTGTGGCTGCCTCATCTCTGGAAATGTTCCAGGCCAAGTTGGATGGGACTTGGAGAAACCTGGGATAGTGAAAAGTCTCTTTGCCCATGGCAGGAGGGAGGAAGGGTCTTTGAGGTCCCCCCCAACCCAAACTATTCTGTGACTATGAATAGTGATAGCTCATGGGATTGTGCCTGAGCTGCCCATTGAGCTCAGGAGTGCGTTACCTGTGCAGAGGCTCCAGGTGCTCTGGACAGATACAGTGTGTGTTTCCTTCCTGCCTGGGAGCTCTTGCTGGACAGAGTAGGCTCTGTGTGTCCATGCTCATTTTCTGTGTGAAACAGGCTATTTTGGTTGATATGTTTTTGTGAGTGTGCAGTTCCTGTCAGCATGTTGTCACACTGCAAGCCCCAGTAGCATAGGCCTGGCAGTGTGTGCAGGTAACTTCCACACGTTTGTCTCCAGGTAGGGCCAGGTGAGTCACCACTGTGAGAAACTGCAGCCACACCTCGCTGGGAAGTGTCAGCACGTGTGTGGGTCATACCACACTCTGTACACCCAGAGGTCCTGCTGCAGGAGCTTATGGCATATTGATAGTGTCAGAAGCAATAAATGAGAAATAAAACCTTTTAATACAACCCACCCCTCACCCCTGGTGGGGTTTGGAAGGTGAGTACAGCCTGGCCACAGGCACAGACTGGGTCAGGGACTCATGTGCTGGGGCAGCAGTGCAGCCTCAAGTGCTGCAGCTGCATTTCCAGGCTCCTGCTGTGAGGGTGTTGGGCTGGAATGGGGATTTTTCCTGGTGGATGTGGCCTGTGCTTCAGCATGAAAGGGTTAAGCTGAGGTTGGTGTTTATGTAACCAAAGAGGGAACTCCCAGAGATGAGTCCTTGGCTATCTCATGTGTTGATGCATCAGAAGGGTTTGAAGAAAGCCTGGCTTGTTGCTTGCGCCGTAATTACGCACTGGAACCCTGTGCTTCAGAGTTTCCCTGGCTGCTAGGGGGGCAGCTGGGATGGAATTTGCTTTCCCTGATGTGTGACTTGGTCTGTGGAAGCCTTTTTTGTCCCTGAAGAGCTGGAGCTGACCACAGCTGGGTGGAGGTAAGGTGCTGGGCTCCTGTAGGGATTCCCAGGTGCTGGCTGTGCCTTGTTCATGTGCCTGGGATTCAGCTGATCCGCAGGTTGGGCTGAGGAAGGAGGATCTCCAGTGGGATGGTTTAGCAGAGGCTGCCAGAGAAATTCCTGTCTCCCAGCTTGTAGAGCTCAGCTAGTCCTGACTTCCTGGGTGCCTCCTGATGGCACAGAGCTGTCCCAGCCCCTTGTGCTGTGCTGGTGCCCCAGGATTCTTCCTACTCCCGTGGGCAGAGAAACTCTGCCCCTGGTTTTGAGTGAACTTCTCGCTTAGGGAAGAAGTTGAATGAGTCTCTGCTTGGTTCCAAGAATTCTGTGAGTCAGGGCTCCGTTTCGGGAGCAGGCTTCCCTTCCTGGAACGGCAGCGCAGCGGAACACAGGCTGGACTGAGTCATCCAATGGGCTTTTTTTATATCTATATTATTACTTCTCTTAGAGAACGGTTCAGCTCCCAGAGCCTTCAGTAATGCTGGCATTCCTGCATAGGGAATCTTGCCTGTGCTGTGCAGAGGGAGAGGAGTGGAGCCCACCCTGATGCCCCCGCTCCTTCTCCCCACATGCCCATGGGAGATGAGGAGTAAGGAGCCAGGGAAGGGCTGAGGCTTCCCCTGTGCATGCCACATTATCTTTAGGGGTGAAATTGTGCCTGGCTGATGTCAGAAAGGCTGAGTTGGCTGCAGGAGGAAGAACAGGATGGGCCTGGTTTGGCACTGAAGAACAAAACAAAAGTCCTGTGACTGAAACTTTGAAGGACACTGTCCAGAAAGTAACTTTTGCCTGATTAAGGGTCATTTAAATGTTAAAATGCACATCAGCTTAATGAAGTACATGCTACCATACATGACTCACTTGCTCAATTTCCCCTCTAGATCATGCTGTGTGTGGTGTGGGAGGAAGAGGGTAAGGGTGGGCTGTGGATGAGGGGGCAGGAATTTTTCCTGGTGAGGAGGAAAAGCTGAAAAGCTCTTGGAGACACTTGTTGGGTGACTCTCCTCTCCCTGCTCCCAAGGTGGGATGATGTCTTCTTGGTGCACTCCTGTTCTCTGAGAACCAGCTGGGACGCAAGGGGTGTGTTTTTGACCAAATTTCATACACTTAATGCAACAGCCTGCTTTCCTTGGGATCTGCCCTGCAAACATTCCCTTTAATCTCCTAGCCAGTGACTCCTCCACAGGCCTGACTGATCCAAACTCCGCCTGTTCTCAGGGAAGCTTTTCCAATGAGAACCAAGGCTCTGTCCCTGGGAGTGCTGATGACTCGGGTCTGAGCTGTTCCTGGCTAGGTTTGCCCGGGAAGGAGTGAGGCAACACTGGGATTGTTGCTCCTTGCAGTGACACCGACCTGCTGGTGTTCCATGTGAGAAGCTGGGCTGTGCTCCAGCTTTTACCCATTTAATGTTTTCTTCGTGGAAGCTTTTAGGTCATGTCCAACACAGCTTCCCACGAGCCAGGCTTAAAGTGACCTTGAATTAACCATCACTGGTAAATACTGCCCACTATGGTACTTAGGTGGGAAAAGGTGCAGGCTGATGCTGCTTATGTGAGTCCAGATTCCATTTTTAGCTATATTTTTGCAAACATGAAGGCTGCACAGAGAGGGACAAAAACCTATGGAGCAGCTCTCCAGCTTCATCCCTGCTTTATCTTCAGGAGGGAATGCTGGGCAGGGATGCTGCTGCAGTGGGTGACAGGATGTCTCCCATCTGTGGGCTCCAGAGGCAGGTCCCTGGAATGGTGTGAGTTCCTTTAAGGAGCTGCTTCTCAGCAGTCCTGAACTTCCAGCAGGTGCTCTTGGGCTCTGTCACCTGCTGCTGGTTCCCAGCTCATCCACTGCCTTATTCACCACAATCCGCTCATCACAGCAGCGGGGTCAAGCACTTTTGGGGTTCCCAGTCCTCACACAAGAAGTGTAAACACCAGTGAGCTCGTGTTGTGCCCTTGGTGCAAGACAAACCCCCTGCAAGTGCTTTGTGCTGCTGAGTAATCCTGCTCATGCCCCAAAGGTACCTTTTCCAGCTCCAGCTCTGAGCTGTGGCTGCTGGACTGCAGGACCTGCTTCTTCTTTATTCTGAGATGAAAAGGGCAGTTTCCTCATCTCATGTTTTCCATTGTTGTTACACCAGCCACTGGGACATGCAGTGATTCAGGAATTAAACAATTTCCTTAAGCTACGTAATTAAGAGGCATTACATTTAGATCTCCAATTGATTCTTGATTCTATTAAGGCCATAACTAGCACAGTGAAAGGCTTTGGACTGGCTTCTCTAGTGAGATGTTTGATACATCCCGTGTGTCATATCAAAATTAAGTATAAATTTCTGTGCTGAACTTGTAATTTTGTCTGTGTGAGAGACCATTTTTGTCCCAGTGGCAGGACAAGGGAGGAGAGTGGTTTGATTCAGTTTGGATTTGGGGGAAGGGATGTATCTGTCCCACAAATAGGTGGGACTTTCCAATTCTTAAGACTGAAAAGAAAGAAAAAGATTATTTTAACATCAGCAGGATCAGTCTTGCAAGAGAGCTTCCTACATCTGTGCAAGGTACCAGGACAAACCCATGTTTAAAACACTCCATCCCAGGGACAGTGATAACATATACTGGTCTGACCTGAACTTTTTTAACTCCTAGCATGATAAAAAGCTGCTGCTGCTGGCAAGGAGTCTCTTGGTGCTCAGTCAGGTGTGTTTGAGGTGCTGTTAAGCCCAGGCAGGTGCTGCATTGTGGGGATTGCAGTGGAGCCTGTGTTTGTCCCTGCTCCAAGGGTCTGTCCTGCATCACTTTGGAGATGAGTGGCATGGGAGTTTGTCCTGCAGTGCAGGGCCTGAACTTCCAGAACTTTTCTCAGCAGGATCTTCAATCCTTTTCCAAGCCCAAACAGAGATGTTTTGGGCCATAAAGGTTTAGTGCATCCTGTGTGATCATAATCAGAATAATCCAGAACTGCAGCATCAAGTATATCTCTTTTCATGTTACAGAGTCCTCGACCTTTTGCCCATCCAGCCTTCTCCAAGGTGATGACTCCTGCCTCCTGAGACGTTGGAAAACCTAGTTTGGAAGAAGAGTAACGATACAGTTGATGCTGAATAACGTGAGTCCTCAGGTTGTTTTGATTACAGTAACACCATTTGCACCAGCAAGCCCATCCAGCCTGGATTGCACAATGGGTTTACCTCAGAGTTCCTGTGCAGGAGGTTTCTCCAGTGGAAATGTTACTCACATGTTTCCAGTAAAGGTGGTGAGGTACAAGGAGAGGAGGAGTTCATAAGGATGTTGGGTCAGGGATGCAGAATGAACAGAGCAAGGGGCACGTGGGGGTCAGAACCGTGTCCTGTTCAGCTCGCTGGGATGGTGGCACTGCTCTCTGGAGAGGTGAAGGTGCTGGGAGTCAGGAGTGCAGGGATGCAAAGTCTGCTGCAAGACTCCTCCCTTTATCTCCTGGCTGTTGCTGGTCCTGGGCAGGTGCTGCTGGATGAATCAATGCAGTGAGATCATCCTGTGTCCACAGAAAGGGCGGGGCTGCCAGAGGGTGAACTTCACTCTCAGGGAGATAATTTATCAATGTCTTATGTGGTGAAACACCTGGGATCTTCTAAAACAAACATGTACAGCCCAAAAAATATTTTCCCTGGTCTGTTTTAGTAACCTGTTAAGGAAGAACTTCTGGGATTGGGTTTGAGTAAGGAAATGGAGCTGTGCTTGGTTCCTTTTCCCACCTACCCCCCCAAAGTATCCTTAAAACTGAGCACAGACCTTGAATGTGTAGATGTTTATGAAAGTCTTTGAAGCTATTTTCCTAAAGCTAGAGATGAAGAGGAAGTGTACTGAGGATCAAAGTTTCCATTGGCTGGAGCTGATTGATGTGGAGAGCTCACACCACACCCAGCAGCTCACCTGAGAGATGCTTTTCCAGCTAAACGGAAACAAGACTTTTCTTTACAGAAGGAAGTGTTTTAGTCATAAAACTTGAATTTATTTGGCTCTTTAGGTCTTGGCTGTGCAAATTCTCTTTAGATTTCTGAGCAGCAGAACATGGGCATTGGGAATCAGACTTTCTGTACTATATGAATAAGGAGCAGGTAGTTGAGTTTTTAGTTGTTGGTGCTGAATAATGGTGGTGTGTGGACCTTGAATAAATTCCTGGATGCAAACCATGAGGTTCGCATTTAATAGATCAAAAGGGTTTTTGCCCATAGTGGTTGTGCAGGAAAACACATGTGTTATCACCAGTGTTGCCTTTCACTGGAATGTCCATTGGAGCGTTTAATAGTGTGTTAGTTCTAAACACAGCATTGATTCCTGCACATGAACAGGGTTTTCTGTGCCTTACTTCAAATTCCAGCTGCACTGAATGTATGTAGATGGAGATATAATAAGGTCAGAGCCTAACAAGGTACAAAGAGAGAGGGGACTTTTTTTCAAGGCTAAAAATACATTTTTGAAAAATCATTGTGAACTGGAGTGACTCTTACAATAACTATTGTGCTTGTTTTCCATGCCCTTGTTGGGAAAGGTGAAAGATACTAATTTTTGTGGTCAGTTTTGTGTATTCTTGGCTGGTTGAGGAGCAGACTGGAGCCTCTGAGGGACTCAGTGGGTGGCTGCAATGCCTCGTGTGGATCCTCTGTGGAGGAACCCCCAAAAATCTGCAGCAGCAGCAGACACCCATACACAGGGCTAACTTGGGCATCTTCTTTCAGAGCTTTTCGAATATGTTAATTTGCAAACTTGTTTTTGCTGTAAAACAAGCTTTAATTATCTTGACTTGTTCCCACTGTGTCTCTCAAACAACTGTTGTAGGAAATGTTGCCCTGAATAAGAAGGCTGATTTATGCCTTGAGAACTCCTCTGAGCCTGCAGCCCACCCCTGGTCTGTCAGCAGGGAGCCAGGGCTGTGTGTAGACACACAAGTAGGCAGAACCACCAGTGCATCCGTAGGTGAGAGCCTTCCAGTAGAAATTAGGGATAACAGGAGAAAATAACTTGGTGGCTCATCAGATGTGATCTGTCTTCTCTTTCAAGAGCCAAGGATGAAGCGGCGAGCATCGGACAGAGGAGCCGGGGAAACATCGGCGAAGGCAAAGGCTCTGTGCGCGGGGATTTCTGGCAATAACGCCAAGAGAGCAGGTCCTTTCATCCTGGGTAAGCAGGGAGGGGGCTCTGCAGTTGGCAGGGTGGCTGCTGGTGGCAAAATTGAAAATGAAAGGTATGAGGGGAAGCAGGTGTGTAACTCATTGTGTCACCTGAGAGTGCAGGTCACTGGATGTGCAGAGTAGCAGCCTGGGAGCTCCTGCAGCTGGCCAAGCTGAGGAGATGTGGGATGCCAGTGCAGCAAGGCAGGCAGGGTTTGGGAGAGAAATAAGAGATCTTGATTTTACCCCCTTGGGATTTTTTAGTTGGTTTTTTAATTATTTTTTTTATTATTTTTTAACCCCATTCTTAAGCTTTGTTGAAGACCAAATTCACTGGGGGGATTTTTGATTAGAGCTTTGGGGAGATGTTTGACCCTGCTGACGTGGAATGTATTGTCACATCAGCGTGGGGGCAACTTAATAATTCACTAGTGATCACTCAAAGCAACTTAATAATTCACTAGTGGTCACTCAAAGTGGTATGTACCAAGGCAAGGCCACTCTGCCAGCTCTGGAGAGTTGCTAGAATTGTTGGTTCAGAACAATATGCTTATATGAACAAGTTGCTTATATGAACTGTCAAAAATCACAGACTTCATATTGGAAACCAACGGATAATCAATTGGAGCTGACTGATTTAAAGTGAGGAGTGGAGACTGTATGCTAACTTGAAATCTGGGTTCATTTGGACAGCCCTGAGCCATCCCTGCAGAGGTGGCAGCTGTGTTCCCAGGTGTGGCAGTAACAGTTGCCATGGGTGTTGCTGTGAATGTAAGAGCTGTGTGGTTCAGGCATGCAGAAATTAGGATTTCTGCAAACAGCTGGGCCATGAGTGGGCTTTGATAAATGTTTCTCCAGGGAACAAATGAAACATTGTCCCAAAAGGTTTCAGAGTTCAAGACTTCTTTTTTTCATTTTTTGACTTTAGATTTGTGAAAATGCACTCACGCTCCTGCAAAAAAGGGAACTTGGTGCAATCAAATATAGCTGGTGACAGCTGATGTAACCTGGGTTAGTCACTGCTGCTTGAGGGAAAACAAGTCTGTTTCTGCTTTGTGCTGTAGGTCCACGTTTAGGTAACTCCCCTGTGCCAAGTATTGTTCAGTGTTTGGCAAGAAAGGACGGGACAGATGACTTTTATCAGCTGAAGGTAAGCAAACTGCAGGCTCCCAGACCTTCAGGGCTCGCCAGCTGTTGTGCAGAAGCACTTGGGCAGTGGTGTGGGCTGAACCAGTGCAGTGGGACGTGGCTGCTGCAGCTCCCCTTTGGCAGGGCAGTGCTGCCAGGCACAGATCTGTGTCCAGATCAGCTCTGAGATGAGGCCTCTGCTGCTGTGCTGCTCTCCCAGAGCCCTTGGATCTGTACCAGAATGGGGCTGCTCCAGGAGGGAAAAAGCACCTAGGATATTTGCAAACAGCCACCTTTCCATGTTAATGAAGCTGCTGCTGTCCATTCTGCCTGGATGGTGCTGATGTCAGACAGGCCTGTGGCAAGGAAACAACCATCAGAGCAGTTCTACCAGCTGTTACACACATGGGAATGCCAAAAATGAGAGAGGGCTGGGGGCATTTGTGTGCCTCTGGGAACTGTAAAGGCATTTTCTCTTTTCCTGAAGATTCTCACTTTAGAAGAAAGAGGTGATAAAGGAATAGAAACCCAGGAGGAGCGACAGGGCAAGATGCTGCTGCACACAGAGTATTCTCTTCTTTCCCTGCTTCACAGCCAGGAAGGAGTGGTCCATCATCACGGGCTCTTCCAGGTACACTTGGTCACCATCCAGGCTGGGGCAATGCCAGGGATTGCTGATGGATTGAGCTGCTTTTGTTTAATGTACAGTTTGTGCTGACCCTGCTCTTGTGTGTCCAGGTTGCAGCACTCTGAGGTTAACCACTGCTTCTTCAAACAGGAGCTCTGGAGAGTACAGCAGGATTTTGGGAAATGTGAGAACATTCACAGATGGGACAGCACCCTCCCTTCAAACAGAACAGCTATTTCATTGGCAAATTTATCAGCACCTTTTAGAATTAAATTTGTGCTTTCTGGTCTCTGTACTGTTTATAACTTGTTAGAGTGGACAAATAGCCAAGAAACTGTTTCGGCAAGTTAAACCAGTCACTGTGCTGCTCAGTTTTTGTGTGAGTGGATTGTGTTGCTGTTGGTCCCTTTAGGGCTGTTCACTGATGTGAGGGGCTGATAGCAATTATTGCTTTGGGTGTTAGTATTGCCTGATTTGCTTGTTCCATTTTGCCAACAGACTTTTCACTTGAGACCATCTGTACTAAATCTTGAATAAGCCAAATGTCCAGCTCAGCTGTGTCTTGTTTACTGTTGTGGAAGAACTGCTAATTGTGCCTTGAGATTTCTGTTCTTCTTATGAACAGTGTGGATCCCTCTGTTCCCAGAGGCTGCTCCACTGCTGAGCTGTCCTGGGTTCAGCTCAAGGAGTCTGTGTGCACAGAGCCACACAGCAGAGACTTCCTCTGCCTTCTGCACTCCTCCTCCTTCTCCTAGGAAAAGTTCTTCCCAATGAGGGTAGGGAGGCCCTGGCACAGGGTGCCCAGAGAAGCTGTGGCTGCCCCATCTCTGGAAGTGTTCAAGGCCAGGTTGGGCAGGGCTTGGAGCAACCTGGAATTGTGAAAAGTGTCCCTGCCCTGGCTGGGGATGGAGTGAGATGAACTTTAAGTTCTGGGATTCTGTGATTCATTAAGTAGAGCTCCTGTATCTTTTTGAAATCCTGCCTTGGGACAAAGACCAAGCACTGTGTTTGCATTTGCTTATTTTAAGATCACCCCCAGGTTATCCAGTTATTTATTCTGCCAGGCTCTGTGCATGTGCCCTGGAGCTCCCCTGAGGGGTTGCTGCTGTGTTTGCCTCCCCGCAGGACCGAGCTTGTGAAATCATAGAAGATCTGGAAGCCAACAGGATGGTCAGAAAGATGAAGAAGCGCATTTGCCTGGTGTTGGACTGTCTCTGTGCTCACGATTTCAGTGACAAAACAGCAGATCTGATCAATCTGCAGCATTATGTCATTAAAGAGAAGAGACTCAGCGAGAGGGAGACCGTGGTGATATTTTATGACGTGGTACGAGTGGTAGAAGCATTACACAAGGTGAGAGCTCCCTTCCAGTGCTGGGAGGCAGTTTTCCCACATTAGAATAGTAGATGCTTCAAAACTTCCTGGGCAGGCAGTGGCCAGGTTACAGGGCATGGATGTTAATTGTGTTCTGCATAAGACCTCGTGCCCCAAAGTGCATTCCCTTCCCTGCCTGCTCCTCACGTTTCTGGATGATAACATGGTGTTTGTGGGCTGTGGAGAGGGGCCAGCTGGGCTGAGGGCAGGTCAGGTGAACCACAGTGTGGTAACCTCAGACAGGGGCAGTCAAAGAGGAGAGCAAAGCCTCATCAAGCACAGGAAACAGAAACTCTTTCTTTGCAAAGCAAAATAAATCACAGTGTAAGAACTGATTGGAGATCAGAACCTTGAGCTGTAAGTTTTGAGATCAATGAACTAGAAACTGTTGTAATAAAAATGGGTTCTGCTGATGTTTGACTTGTTCTCCTGTGACACAGGACACCTGTCCTGCCTTGGCAGGGCAGTGCAGAATGGTTCTGGTAAAGGAATGCTCATCAGAAGCCTGGATACTTCAGTTTCAGGTCTCTTAGGTACACTAAGTCTGTGTTCAAAGTAGCAAAGGTGCTTGTTCTGTCCTGATCACAATCAAAAGTGAAGGGCACAAAGTACTCAGGGTGGAACCTGACCTGAAACCTTGACCTGGGTTATTTCAGAGAGTGCAGATGCCATGATTCCTTTTTAGTGCTCTTGTGCAAGTGTGAAATTTATACTTCTACAACAGATAGACTTTTGCTCATGTAATACTCCTATATTTTTTACAGAAAAATATTGTGCACAGAGACTTGAAACTAGGAAACATGGTGCTAAACAAAAGGTAAGTGTGCTGGAGAGCTGCTGGCCTGTCAGTAGTCTTGTTTCTTCCTTGAATCAGATTTCTAATACAAGCACAGCCAAAGGCAGCACTTGTTGAGTGCTCTTGTGCAGGAGGGTGAGGAAAAGGGAAGCAGGCTGTGCAAAAACATAAATCCAGCTCAAAGTTATATAAATTAATCTTCAAAAATTAATTTAGCCCCACCTAGGTAGTTCACTTTTCCCACCAGGCTTAGTGGCCACTTGTCAGGTCTTCTTTTCGAATTCTAATTGCTGAAAACTGAATTTTATAGTAATTGAGTAACCTGCAAGAGAAGTACTGATTTTATAGATATTAAAAAGAGCCAAAAAAATATGGTGGTTGGTTCTGTTCCCATCATTCACCCTGCATCATGCTAAAGGCATTCCCAGCCCTGCTGGCTGTCCTACAATCACAGCAGTGTTAGATCTGACTGCTGCACTGCTGTGTTTTTGCTAGCAGTGAAATATTGACTTATCTAAACAAAAGCACTTTTGTCCAGTGTGTATTTGTGTGTGAAATGGCTCCCTTGTTCCATTGCTGGTTTGACAGGAGCCTCTGGAGCCTGGCAGGTGCTGGATGGTGGTGCACACCCAGAGGGACCAGCCCAGAGAGGGGCAGGAGCTCAGGGCAGGGGTGGTGGCCTGGCTCTGCTTGGTGGCTCTTTGGAGCTGCTCAGTGCCATGAGGTCTGTGTTCTTCAGCTGGCAGCCTAGTTCAGCTCAGATCCTCTGCTCTCTCCTCCAGGATTACATTACTGACTAAATATTTTGCACTAACTTGAAGAATGAGTGGAATTCATCCTTTTCACACTGTCTGGGTTTCTGTGGAATGAATAAAAAGCAGGAAGGCTGGAGTTCTGCAGGCTTTGAGTCTACAAAGCTTGCAGGTTTGCTGGGCTCACAGCTTGCTGCTTTCTCCTCCCTAGCACTGAAAGGAAAGGGATTTTATCTACAGAGCTTGAACTTCTTGGTTTCCCCCCCACACACACACACACAGCAGCTGCTGCTTCTCAGGGCCACCTCTAAGTTGTTTCAAGTTGTTTCTGTAGAGCTGCTGTAAGGTAAATCTCTTCTGCTTGCTGCTTTGATTCTCCTCCTTGCTGGAAGAGGCAGACAAAGGTTGGTGCTTTAAAGGATCCATGCAGAACTTCCCTTCTTTTCTGGGCACTGATTGCAAGGGAGCACCCCACTGATGGGGTTACACCCAGGGCCCCACTAGCAGGGAGAGGTATTTGAAGCTTTGAACACATTTGCCAGAATCACTCTTTGTGTTACATCTCTGCTTTTGCTTTTTACACAGCTGTGGTGAGAGAAGGCTGCAGCCTGTGCAGCAGTGAGTCACAGGGAAGGGTGGGAGAGGTGTAAGAGCAATCTCCATGGAGAGGAGAACCATTTGTTCTACTCCAGCCCTGCTTGCAAAGAGCCAGGTCCCTTCTCTGGGCAGGGAATGAAGGGAACAAGGTGGCACTGCAGGAGCCTGGCAGGCACATCCCAACCTGGGGCTCCCACAGACATTAAAGCCTCTCTGATTTCCCCATTAGCCAGTGCAGGAGGAGTTCAGTGATTACAGATTAGATCAAATTTCTGGGACTAAATAGAACCAAGCAACCCTGAACATTTTAGTATCTTACAGAACACTTAGTCTTTTAAATCCTTAGCAAATCCTGCAGCTTGTTATTCAGCCAGGGAAGTCTCCTGACAGTTGAAGCTAACACTTCTTAAACACAAGTCTGTCTGTTTTAATAACCATCTCTCCATGGCCAACCCACACTTGGTTGTATTTCATTTGTCTGTGAGACTGGCTGGAAATGTTTCTTAGTTATTGTGACTGACTTAATCTGTTCAGTCAGGCTCTAGTTGTGAAACACTTTTCAAGAAATCTTCCAAACAGTATTTTTGTACTCACACCTTTACATTGTAAGTTAAAATCCAGATTCTCTGAATGACAGGAAAGATTAATGGAACAATAGTTTTGTAATTAGCTCACTTGCACTGGAAAAAATTGTTAATGGGAGCTGGCAGTACCATAGGGAAGTAGGAGTGAACTAATAAAGAAATTTTGTGTACCTGCAACTCTCCCTTTTCTGTGTGAGGTTTTTGGGTATTGATCAGGCTTTGAATTGTGCACACCTGTGTGTGGAGAGCAGTCCCATGGATCAGGTGGAACTGCCACCAGGCTGAGTGGTTGTGCTGAGTCTGATCACAACTCCTGCAGCTCCTCTGGTGACTGTAAACACACAGTGCTCAGGGGCCAGGCACAGGGCAGCTGCCACAGGGTGTTTTCCCTTAGCTCCCAGAAAATGCTGTGTGGAGAAGATGGCAGAATCAGCAGCTAAATAAACGTCAGCTTTGTTGACACTCATGTCTTCCAGTGGTCAGGCAGCACCTGGGGCAGATCCTGCAGCTCTGGTGCTGCTGGCTGGGAAGCTCCTGGGAGATTGGCCAAGGCACCTGTGTAGCTGCAAGATGAGCCAGGTACACCCTGTGCTTACAGCCACACTGACACAGGCCACCCAGGCATTGTCACAGCTGTCACATACCCTTTTACTGCCCTTGTGAGTGCTTTCCAAGCCTTGCTGGCAGGCATGGAATCCCTCCCATTTGGGATGGAGTTCATTTTACATCTCTGTGTGTCTTCTCCCAGTACTTCAAGCTCCCCAGAAAGCCCCACAGGCACAGTCCCTGTTCTGGAATCAAATTGCTGTCTGTGCTGTGTGGCCTGTGCAGGATGGCCTCTGTTCCCTGACACCTTGTGCTTCTCCCCAGGACTCACCGGATCACCATCACCAACTTCTGCCTGGGGAAGCACCTGGTGAGCGAGGATGACCTGCTGAAGGACCAGCGTGGGAGCCCTGCCTACATCAGCCCAGATGTGCTCAGTGGTAGGAATTCCCCTCAACACTCATTGCAGTCATTTGTGCCTCCTGACAATAAATAAAACCACCTGTTGTGTTTCCATATGTACCTTCATGAGAGCATCTTAATTAAGGTCCAGTCAGGAGACTTGGTCTGGTTTTCCAGCTGGGAAAGTTGGAGAGAGGGAGCAAGCCTGACTTTTTTCTTCAAGTTTGTCTGAACTTCAAAGTTAATTCAAATCTGGCTGTTCCCAAATGCGTGTGACTACAGACAATATGTTATATCCAGTATTCAGTTCCTGAGGTTTCTCTTAAGCTGCAGGTAAAACCCTGGGCCCAAGGGGCAGCCAATCCAAATCCCACCAGGATGTCAGTGCATTCTAGCTGTGCACTAAGAGCACCAGTTCCTCCAGCTGCTGCTCACTTCCAGGAAGGAACTAGTGACCCTCTGGGCAGCTTCTGGACCAACAGAGAGGAGTTACTTAAAATTAAAGGAATGATGACAGCAGGCCAGAACAGTCTGGGCTGGATCCCCCTCCAGCAGCCTGGCCTGTGCCTTGTCTCCAGCAGAGGCTTTGAGCAGAGTCTGGCTCTAGCACAGAGCAGCTTTCCCTGGTGTCCTGCCTTCAACTGTTCCCAGTGCATGGGACCATTTGGAGCAGCTGTACTTTCTGTCCAGTTGCTTCAGGAGGTTTTTCTCCATGAGCTCTCATCTCTGCTCTGTTCATAAATTGGTTGGCATTGGCCCGGATAGGATCCATCCCAGGGTGATGAGGGAGCTGGCAAATGAGCTTGCTGTATCAGGAATGGTGTGGCCAGCAGGAGCAGGGAGGTCATTGTTCCCCTGTACTCAGCACTGGGGAGGCCACACCTCGAGTGCTGTGTCCAGGCCTGGCCCCTCAGTTTGGGAAGGACATTGAGATGCTTGAACACATCCAGAGGAGGCAACGAGGCTGGTGAGGGGCTTGGAGGACAAGCCCTGTGAGGAATGACTGAGAGAGCTGGGAGTGTTTAGCCTGGAGAAAAGGAGACTCAGAGGTGACCTTAGCACTCTCTACAGCTCCCTGGAAGGTGCCTGTGCTCAGGTGGGGTTGGTCTCTCTCCAGGCAGCACTGACAGAACCAGAGGACACAACCTCAAGCTGAGCCAAGGGAAATATAGGTTGGATATTAGAAAAAAGTTTTTTTAATAGAAAGAGTGATAAAGTATTGGAATGGCCTGCCTGGGGAGGTGCTGGAGTCACCATCCCTGGATGTGTAAATAAAGATTTTATGTGGCACTGGGTACCATGGTTTAGTTGAGATGTTAGGGCTGGGTTGGACTTGGAGGTCTCTTCCAACCCAGTGATTCTCTGCTCCTGTACCAGCCTTTGAGCAGGAAGGGGTGGTTCTGGTTGTCAGTGTAGTGACCCAGGCATCATTTTGGGGATTTTTTCTTCTCACAGATGAGCCAGAATGGTGTTAAAGTGTGCACGTCCAGGTGGGCCCTCTTGTAGATCCAGATACTGGGCATTAACACATGAGTTACTTATTCCAAGCAACTGTACTGCAGAAATGCCCTCAGAGGGAGCCAGTCCTGGAATATCCAGCCCCAGTGGATGCCCCTCAGGAGGGGTTTTTGTCAGGTTTGCAGGCAGCAGCTGTAAATGTAGCCAAGCTCTTCCATCATGATCTGCCAGGCAGGTTTGAGGCACTTCCCTCCCGGCCAGGAAGGGAGCAAAGGCAGGAGAGGAGGTGGATCCTGGGGTTTTTGCAAGCCTTTCCTGTTCTGCAGGATATCCTGAGGCCCTTGTGACCAGATGGATGATGGAAGCCAACTGCTCTGTAGGAGCTTGGAGCAGCTGTGGCTTAAGGAGGCTACAAGGAGCTCCTTTCTGCTCTGGGGTGCTGATCTACCGAGGCCCCCAGCTACCTTCTCATGTTTCTTCTAAGGGCTCTCTTGTGGTGTAGCTGGCCACAGGGCACCAAACAGGCTGACTTGGCTGATCCCTGACAGCTGAGGCTGCTTGAGACCCTGCAAGGCACAGCCTTAGCTCAGGACTCATCCTGCTCTGCCCAGCCTGGCTCTTACTGCTATTGTGCTGCACCCCAGTGTCTGCCAACAGCCTTTCCCATGGGGCCCATCCTGTGCTCTCCAAAATGCTTTCCCAGAATTGCTCAGTCTGCAGTTCCCCTCCAAGTACCAAGGGGGAAGTTACTTGAGGACATTCCAGGCGTCACCACCACCTTCGGGCTTGGCGCATCCCTGTGTATTGCTGGTGCTCCTGTGCAGGGGGAAGCTGGAATGCCTGAGGAATTAATCATTGTTGTGGGTCTCCAGGAGAAGCTGTCTCTGCTGAGGGATGGCTGCTGAAATGTCACAGCAGGAAAAGTTGGAGGAGGAGGGAGAGGTGCCTTTTTCTGAGCATATAAAGCAAAGAATAATTAGTGCAAATACCAAATGCTGCAGCAGTGACTCACTGTGTGAGTCAGAGGAAATCTCTGAGTCCTGTGCTGTGTTGTAGCACTGGGGTTTGATTTGGTGACCCTGTCCTGCTTCCTTGTGACTGCTGCTGAGTGCTGATTATTGTGCCCAAAGGGGCTTAGAAGCACTGTTTCCATCAGGTGAATCCTGGGGCTGCAGCAGCCTTGGGTTAGGGTTTGTCTAGTGTCTTTGTCTAAATGTTATTGTGCAGAAAAGCACCTTCCTGCACACTCTGTGGCTTTACATCTGGCTTTAGTGTCTGTGTGCTAGATTCGTCCCACAGTCAGAGTCCCTTCTCCATGAGCTCAGCCTTTTCTGGCCTTCTTTCTTTCTTGCTTCCTTCTGTCCTGTGCTCCCTGGTCCTTAAATTCCCTCTGGAATTTAAGCTGGGTGGCTCTGTGCAAGGGACACTGACCTGGGAACTCCAGCACAGCAGTTCCAACTATCTGATGCCCTTTGTTCACAGCAAGGATATTCCTGCTCCATAGGGAACAGGAGGACACTTGTGTGGAGATGGACAATTTGCTCATTCATAGAGGGTGCAGCTTGGAAAGAGTTTTGGTGTCATGTTATGGGAAGCCTCAAGTGTTTTGGTTAATGGTTAGAAAAAGGGTCCCATGTGGGGGTTACTCAGCACCTCTGCTGTGGGAGGTGAGGGTGGTTGCCAGGGCTGTGCTTTCCTGGATTTTCAGGCTGTGTGTGCCCTCTCCCTGCAGGCCGGCCGTACCGTGGGAAGCCCAGTGACATGTGGGCCTTGGGGGTGGTGCTGTTCACCATGCTCTACGGCCAGTTCCCCTTCTACGACAGCATACCTCAGGAGCTCTTCCGCAAAATCAAGGCTGCCGAGTACACCATCCCTGAGTGAGTACAGCCTGCCCTTCCTGCCTGGCCACAGGGGGTTCACGGGGGGCAGCTGCAGCTGGAGGGGCTCCCCTCAGCACCCCAAGGGTCACAGCAGTACTGACAACAGGCTGTGTGCAGTAGACACCAGGAAGCAGGAGCAGGGCTGGGACAGCTTGTGGGAAAGTGAGGCAGGCTTAGAGCAGCGGTGGCTCCTGTAGCTCCTGGCCTGTGCTCCCAGCATGTCCATCCTGCCAGCACTGTGCCCACCCCAGGCTCACCATGTGCTGTCTCTCCCAGGGATGGCCGGGTCTCGGAAAACACTGTGTGCTTGATCCGGAAACTGCTGGTCCTGGACCCACAGCAGCGGCTGACAGCTTCTGAAGTGCTGGATTCCCTCAGCTCCATCATAGCGTCCTGGTATGCACAGGGGAGAGACAGGATACACTGTGTCTGGCCACAGGCTGTGTTGTTCCAGCTGTGGCTGGCTCATCTCACCAGAGGAGGGTCTGGGAACTGCAGCAAGCCTTTAAATCCCATGTGTTCACCACTGTGTGCTGATGGATACAGCTGGAGAGGCCTGTGCAAATGGCACCATGGCCATCCCAGTGGGATCACCCTGGGGCTGGGTGAGGGTGGGTGAGCCAGTGCCATGCTCTGGACCCCAATGCTGTGCTCTCCTCCAGGCAGTCCATGTCCTCGCTGAGTGGCCCTTTGCAGGTGGTGCCAGACATAGACGACCAAGTGGCTAATCCTGAAAACCCCCAGGAGGTAGGTTCCCCTGCTTTCACAGACCTGCTTTTCTGTGCCAGTCTATCTGTAATGGCACCCATTGTGTCCTCAGGCTGGGAAGGGGAGGGTGGGGAGGACGCAGCTGAGTCCCTGATGTTGTGCAACGGAAGGAAAGGCCGATGCTGCTGGGACCAGGAGGCGCATCCAGCTGGCTGAGCTGCCAGGAAGTGAGCTCGGCCCTGGAGCTGATGAGAGCAACTCACTCCACTCCCAGCAGCGCTCACTCCCTCACACACAGCTGGGAATGCTGGGAGGAGGCAGCAGTGTTGGCTCTGGTTCCCAGTGAGCTCTGCCATGGGAGCAAACATCCTGTTTTCCTGCCGGTGTGTTTCATGCTAGAAGTGCTGGCCATGGCCTGGCTGCCCAGGGACAGCCATGCAGGATCTGTGTAGGGACAGGGGTCAGGCAGCTGCAGCCTCAGTGCTGCCAGGGTTGGGATGAGCCATGTCGAGACAGAGCTGCTGTGGTGGCCAGAGCTGTGTCCTGGTGGCACCGCTAGCTCACGAGTTGTCCTGCCTGTGTGCCCAGACTCCCTTTCCCACATTAGGACCACAGTTATCCCATGGTAGCTCAGGCCCATCAGAAAAGCCATGAGGTGCCAACTGTGGCTCTGGCAAGTTGGTCTCTGCAGGTGAAGGTGACAGAGGAGTGCTCCCAGTACGAGTTTGAGAACTACATGAGGCAGCAGCTGCTCTTGGCTGAGGAGAAGAACACCTTGCATGAGGCCAAGAGCTTCCTGCAGAAGCGGCAGTTCGGGAACATCCCGCCGGTGCGGCGCCTGGGCCACGACGCGCAGCCCATGAACCCCTTGGACGCGGCCATCCTGGCCCAGAGGTACCTCCGGAAGTAGCTTCCCATGCCCCAAGAGCACGAGCACCACCCTGCAGTCTGCCCTCACCTCGCCTGCTCCAGCCTACAGCAATACCGGTGTCCCACGACGGGGAATAATGTAGCAATCCCAAGCTCTGTCCAGGGGCACGCACTCACACCTTCTCTGGAGGGAGAAGACTTTTGGAAAAGCTAGTTTTGGAAGCAGCAACCTCTTGGCATCTTCTGGAATCTGTTTTTTAAAATTGAAGCCTAGATGACTAATCTGCTTTTAATCATGACTGTAATCTACCTCTCTTGTCTTTTTAACCATGCTGTTCTCTGGATCGAGCAAAGCCCATGGGAAAGGAGGAGACTTCCAAGGGTGAAGCTGCTGGCACAGAGCCGTGGCCGTGCAGCGCGGAGCTGGGCTGTGGCGCCTGCTCCGTGTGGTTTGAATAAGCTTGGATTTATCAGGGTTTCTCGAAAGGCAGAATTTCTTGAAACCTCCCTCTTCCCTTCATCTGCATCAAATCTGTTTTCTGTCCTTACATGCCACCTGGTCTAGCCATGCTGGCCAGTCCTGTGTGGCCACCGCTGTGACCAGAGAGCCTGGCCACTGCCTCAGGCAGGAGTGAGGAGTCCGGGCAGCGCCGCCTTGCAGGGATCCTGTCCCCAGTTCAAAGGTTTCACAGGACTTGGCCCACCAGGGCCCCTGCCCCCTCTCCCACCTCTCACTGATTCCTTCAGTTTATAAGGATCTATGATTTAATCTTATTTTTCAGTAGCATATCCCAGGTGCAGTTACAGTTGCATTAATTCTGATTTAGTGTTTCCCCCCCTCAGTTGTGGTACAGATGTAATATATGAGTTAAAATGTGAAAAGCTTCCCAAAATAATCCACCTAGAGATAGGGGCTGGCTGAAGTCTCTACTGTATTTGTTCCCAGCTTTTCTTGCCATCCCAGCCCAAACCTGGGGCTGCCTCTGCCCTCATGCCAAGGCAGGGGAAGGACATCCTGGTTTGTCACCTGGTGCCACTGAAAGAGCTTTTGCCTGTGCTGAGAACAGGAACAATTGTTTCTGAGCCTCATTTATGAACTGGATGCCTGTCTTGCCAGATGAACTGTTCTCACACACAGCTCCCAGGGCTCCCAGTGCCCTGGCCAGGGCTCCTGCTCAAGGCAGCACCTTCTTCAGCTGCCTCCTTCCCTGCTCCTGGCTGCTCCCAGCCCTGGCATCACCCTCCTGCCAGCAACCTCTGAGGGTTGGAGCTGGGGGGCTTTCCCTGCTTCTTGGGGCTGCGCGGCTCTCTGGGCCCAGCTCCTGCAGCACAGTGGGTGTGGGCAGGGAGCAGGTCGCAGATGTTTGTAGCTTGTTGCCTTTTCTTGCCCCCAGGAAGAGGACAGGGTGTCAGCTGGGCCACCCCAGCAGTGGCTTTGTGGGGACAGGGGGCTGTACCTGAACCTTCCTGGCCACATTGGGCATCACGTCCTGCCTGCACCTCGCCAAGGCCCTGTGGCCAGGCAGGGCCTCGTGAACACTAACACAGACCAGCTCCCTGCACCACCCCAGCTGAGCCAGTAGCCCCAACTCTTTCACCTTATTTATTTTGAAGACAGTGGGTCTGTCCCGTGGGCCCATCACCCCCTGTGCCACCAGCAGCAGGGCAGGGATCCCCTGAGCACCCCACCAGGGCCCTGCTCTCTCCTTCTGGTTCTCTCCTGCCTCGTTCTCTGTTTATTTTACTGTTTTTCCCCAATGTTAAAGCAAAAAGCAATATTCTGGGACTCCCTGAGGCTGATCACACCAGGATCCTGCAGTGGCAGCACCGGTCAATCCACTTGTGCTAAGGCAAACTGGAAGGGGGTGGTGCAGGGGGCATGGGGGGGGCCACAGTGCCATGGTGGGACAGAGCCTGTTGTAAGGAAAAAAAAAAGAAAAAAGAAAAAAAGGAAAAAAAATTGTATAAAGACGTTATTTTTGTACTACATCGGAACTACTCCTGCATGTCGGCAATAAAACTTCATATGACAGCCCAGCGACCCCACAGGGAAGGGGTGGGAGAGACGGGTGGGATGGGGCATTCTGGGGTATTGATGTGCTCTAGGAGATGTACAGGAGTGGGGAGAGGGGGGCAGGCTCACAGATCAGGGGCCCTGAGTGCCCCATGGGCCCCCCAGCCCTGTCCTGCCCCAGGGCCCTGCCTCAGTCAGCCACTGAGCCTGTCCCTCCTAGTCCAGCCTGGAGTGGCCTCTGGGGACACTGGCGGGATGCGGAGCCTCGTGTCCCCGAGGTCCGGCGCCACCAGCCCTGGCATATCCCACACTCGGCCGGTGGGGCTAAGCCAGGGCCACCCGGCGTGGCCCCCACCGGCCCTGGCGACCGCTGGGCCTGAGCAGAGGCTGAGCCCCCCCAGCCCGGGGGCTTGCCCCGGGTCCGGCACTGCCAGCCCAGCCTAGGCTGGGCACAGCCAAGCCTGGCCTGGCTGGACGGGCGCTGGACAAGGCCGGGACGTGGCCTGGAGCCGCCTGTGGCCCCGCTCCGGGGCGGTTCCACTGCAGGGCCGAGCGCGGGGTCCCGGGGGAGCGGGACAAGCCCCGGCCCAGCGCCCCGCTCGGCACCGGCCGGGGCTGCCATTGGCTCCGGCGGGAGCGCTGACCGCCAGCCGCCTCCGAACTATTTCCTGTTGCTGCAGCGTTAATGCTAAACAGACCTTGCTCTCTCTTCCCTCGCTCCAGCCAAAGTGCAGCGGTTCTGCTTTCCCACCCTGGTGAGTACCGGCCCGGGCACCGCGTGGGGCTCGCCGGGGTACCCGGAGCGACCCAGCCCCGCCGGCCTCGGCCGCTGTCGAGGCTCGGTCCCGTCCCGGCTCAGGTGTTCTGGCGTTGGGGGACGCGGGGCTGGTGAAGGCGGGCGCAGTGCGGGGCCACGGGGGCTGAGGGCACAGGGCTCGGTGACACGGAGCTCGGGCTGCGGGGACGGTGCGGTTGAAGATGTGGAGCAGGCGGCGTGGGGACACGGTGCGGTGCTCGGGGACGCAGCACTGAGCAGCTCGGGGCTCGGTTCTTGGGGACCCGCAGGGCCGTGCAGCCAGCCCGGCCCTCATCAGCACCGCTGGGGTTCCATGGTGGGGCTGTGCCCCTCCAGCCCCACAGCAGCCCCTTGCCGGGACAGGGGCTGGCCGTGCAGCTGCTCCCCGGCGACAGCACCCGCCCTGCTGGCCTTGTTTTGGGGTGTCCCACTAGAGGGGCAGCCCCGGGATGTGCCGCGGCCCCTCAGCTCTGGACCATCCGGGATGGTTTTGCTGATGTGTCACATTTTCTGCATTTCTTTCCTCATTCCTCCCTCCCTGGAGCCGTTTCTGGGAATGAGCTCGTCCCCTGCCACGGCCAAATTTCCTCCCGCCCTGCCCTGCCCTGCCCGCTGCCCTGCCTCTCATTCTTCCCACTGCCCTGCTGCCCATCCTTCCCACTGTCCTGCCTCTCATCCTGACCTCTGCCCTGTCCTGGCGGCCTTTGTGCTGTGCCTGGCCTTGTCCCTGCACTGCAGAGCCCCACGGCAAAGGGGCCAGGGCTGGAGCTGGGCTGGAGCAGTGTGGGGACAGGGACAGGGACAGGGACAGGGACAGTGTCCCAAGCCTGTGTGGAGCACACAGGTGTGCACATGAGCTTGGGCAGCACCCGGCAGCACCGGCAGCCCGGTGCTGGGTCCCTGCTCTGCCCTGTGACCCATCCCATGGCCGGGCACGGGACTGAAAGCCTGGCCTGATGCCACAGATCCGCCTGATGTGTCCAGGAGGAGCCGTATCCGTCCCGGTCCCTCAGGAAGGACAGAGGGCGGTGGGAGTGGGACGGCTCCAGCTCGGCATCTGTGGGGTTCCAGCCCTGGATGCGGAGTAGCCCAGCCCGGGCACGAACCCCGGCTCAGCTGGAGCTCAGCAAGGAGTCCCTGGGCATACCCAGGCACGGCCTTGAAAGGGACAAGGGACTCGGGGGGTTCCCAGCCCCCTGTAGAGCGTTGCTCAGCCCGTGTCCCGCAGATGCCAAGCATGTGCCGTCCCTGGAGCCGCTGAGAACTGCCAGGCACAGGATGGAGAGTCGCCGGAGGGACATGGAGCTGCTCAGCAACAGCATGGCCGCGTACGCCCACATTCGAGGTGAGCCAGGACGCGTCTGGGAGGCACCGCGGGCCCCCGGCAGGCGCGGGCGGGTCCCTCACCCCCTCCTTTCCCCCCGCAGCCAACCCCGAGAGCTTCGGGCTCTATTTCGTGCTGGGCGTCTGCTTCGGGCTGGTGCTCACCCTGTGCCTGCTGGTGCTGCGCTTGTCCTGCCGGCCCACCCCGCGGCCCCCGGCGCGCCCCGGCGACCTCAGCGAGGACGACGAGGACGAGGACGAAGAGGACACCGTGGACCGCGCAGCGTCTGAGTCGCTGCTGCCGGTGACCGAGATCCCGCTGGAGAGCCACGGCCCCGGGGACGGGGCGCTGGCCGTGAATGTGTTCGCGTCGGCCGAGGAGCTGGAGCGGGCGCAGCGGCTGGAGGAGCGTGAGCGCATCATCCGCGAGATTTGGCGCAATGGGCAGCCCGACATCCTGGGATCCGGCACCATCGGCACCCTGGGCCGCGTCCACTACTACTGAGCCCGGCAGCTGCCCCGGCGCGGTGTCTGCTCCCGCACAGCTGATCCCTCACCGTGCCAGGAGGAACCAGGAGGACAGCGGGGCTGCTCGCTGCTCCTGAGCTGGCGGAGCAGCCTTGGACTGGCCCTGCAGCACGGAGAGCCAGACCCCGGTGTCACGGGCACCCCCGGGGCCGGATTCGGCCCCGCCACTGTGGGACACGATGCACTTTGAACCATTGGTACGACGGCTGGCACCAGCCGAGCAGCCCCGGGACCCGCGGGGCAGGGACAAGGACAGGGCAGCCCTTGCTGCCGGGGGTTTCACCCCGTGGGGCAGGGCCAGGCTGAGCGTCCGTGGAGCCGTGGGCTCCTGCCCCACAAACATGGTGCTGTTATACTCAAACTAGAGCCCAGCGTGGCGGGTCCGGCGTTTTTGGGGGGCCCTGGACACAGGGACGGTCTCGGCCCCTTCCTGAGCCAATTCCCTTCCTGGCCCCACTAAAATTAGCCGGGTCTTTTCCGGCACCGCCCGCCGTGACCCAACGCCCTGCGGCCGGACCAAGGCGGATGTTCCCGCTGGACTCAGAGCCGGCCGCTGCTCCCCAGGGATGCGGCAGCTCCCGCCGGGCTGAGCCGCATCCTGCCCCACTCCCAGCCCAGCCTCGCGGGGTGCCGGGCCCCACTGCCCCTTCCCCGGCAGCTTTATAAAAATAGCTCCTTCCCAGGCTAGTTCCCCCACCACCGCCAGCGCCAGCAGGATCCAGATGTTTTCCAGATGTTCTCCAGTGGCTGGAGGCCAGGATGTGCTGGGACTGGGACTGGGACTGGCCTGGGAAAACTGTGTGGGGGTGGAGGAGTAGCAGGGGGAGGAGGAGGAGGAGACCCTGCCCTAACCCTGGCACGGTGGGACCCTTTGTGCCCGGCAGGACCAGCCCAGCCCTTCAGGGGCATGGCAGCCAACAGCAGAGCCCTGAGCAGCCTGCACACAGCACTCTGTACCCAAAATAGTTTATTTTAAACAATTTCTATGGGTCCAGGGCATGTTTTGCTTCAAGGAGCAGTGCCTGGGTGTGGGGTGGGCATTTGTACCTGAGGGGTGCAAACTGGGCTGGGGGCAGCGAGGTCGGGGGAGCACCGTGTGCCACCCACCTGTCCCCCCATGCTAACAGGGCAGCCCCTTCCTCATTTGTTCAATCTCCACCTGTGGGGAGAGGCTGTGATTGTTGAGGGGCACAGGGGACCCCAGGACTAAGCAACCCCTGCCAGGGACTCACCTGCAGCGCCTGGCGCTGAGTCCGCTCCTGGCACAGCGCCTGCCGCAGGTCCTGCAGGTCCCGCCTGCAACACACCAGGATGGCTCAGCTGGGGCCAGAACAAGCAGCAAATGGCCAGGAGCCACTGGGGACTGACTCCCTGACACCCCAATCTCCACTCACAGGTGCTGGACTCGCATCAGGTCCACAAGGATGTGCAGGGTGCGGACCTCGGCCTTCAGGTCCTCCAGGGCCAGCGACCTCCCTTCCAACACCTCCAGCCCTTCTGTGCTCCACGGCGGGACAGGCACCTGCCCCGTGCTGGGGACAGGGGCACCGAGGGCAGCACGGGGCAGGCCCTGGGGCTGCTCACAACCCCCCGTGCTCCCCAGGGTGATGCTGGGTGGCCGCTGGCCGGGTACTCGTGGCCGCGTGGCTGTGGGGTGGCTCAGCCTGGCTGTGGTAACTGACACGGGGATGAAGCCATTGGCATCTACCAAAGAAAGAACAATAATCAGCAGCTGGTGCTGGGCAGGGCCTGGCCACCCCTGCATGGCCCTTGCATCCTACCTGGGTCACCGGCTCTGCTGGGCTCCATGTCAGCTGAGGCGCTGGGCTGGGGGTCACTGGGCCTGGGGACAGCAGAAGTGTGAAGTGGCACAGCCAGGGAGCTGCCAGCCCCACACCTGGACCAGACACGAGCATGGCACTGGCACTGGGACATCGCAGTGGCCCTGGACACCCCAGCACAGCCACGTGTTTCTTACTTGGTGGGCAGCACAGGGGCTGGTTTGGTCTTGGTAGGAACAGGGGGAGCAGGAGCCATCCTCTTGGTGAGTGGGAGCTTGGTTGGCTCCATCCTCACTGGTGCAGGGAGCTCTGGGGAGAGGCAGGAGCAGGGCTGGGACCAGCACTGACAGGAGTGGGGCAGGAAGTGCTTCCTGCTCGTGCCATGCCCTGGTCCAGGGGGCCTGGCCCAGGCACATCCCTGCCCTTCCCTCTCCTCCAGCCCAGGACTCACCCGGGGGGCTCCCTGTCCTCACCCTTTGTCTGTCTGTGGTTGCAGCTGCTGAGGAGCAAAGGAGCTCGTCAGGTGCTGGGGAAGAACCCTTGTTACAGCCTCTCCCAGCCCCACACGAGCCCTGCTGTGGTCGGCGCTTCCTCTGTGTATGGCGGAGCAGGCAAAGCTCCCCTGAGCCTGCAGCAGGGGCAGGATGTCATCCTGCCACCATCCACGGCACAGCACCGCTGAACCCTGGGGTCACAGCAGAACAAGCCCACTGGCTTGTGCTGGATACAGGACATCAGGGCACAGGCAGGTGCCCATTGGACCACCCTGTTCTCACAGCAGGCCCCTCTGTCACCAAGGTGGGTCACCATGTCCCTATGCTGGGCCAGCAGCCCTGCTGCTGCCACCAGCACAACCCTTGTCACAGAGGCTTTGCAGACACCAAAAGTGGTGCTGGTATTACCCACCCAAAGATAGGGCTGAAGCCCAAGGGCTGCAGGGATGAGGACACCCCTATCCAAGGCCCCAGTGCTCCTTGGCTCTGGTGGCACAGGGGTGATGGTGCCCAGAAGTCCCCAGCATCCTGCCAGCCCCTCACCAGCAGCTCTCCGGCACCCCTGGGCCTGGCCCAGCCCGGAGCAGTGATCACACACACACAGGTGCTGCAGTGATCACACACAGGTGCTGCAGTGATCACACACAGGTGCTGCTGTTGGGATGATCCCCGTGTGTGGGACCCTCACAGCCACGGCTGCTCCCTCCTACCTGCGCTGCCGAGCCGAGCCAAGCCAAGCCGTGCCGGGCTTCCCCAGCCCCACACTGCACACGTGATGCCAGAGGAAATGGGCTCCGTGCTGGGAAGGAAGTTGAAGCAGAGTGCACCTCGGTGCTGGTCCACATCACATCCCAGTGTCCCACCGGGGGCTGCTGCTCCCCAGCCCGGCCTGGCCAGCTCCCCAAACCCACCTCGTGCCCTTCCCGGGGCTGCCCGGCTGTCCTGGGGGGACACAGAGGCTCCCAGCACAGGATGGACACCAGGGCCAGACTCACAGGACTCTGTGCTGGGATGGCAGCGCCAGCTTTGGCTGTGGGAGAGGTTTTGGGTGAGGGTGGGCACAGCAGAGCCCCACAGAGCCGTGTCTCCCTTGGCCACCACCAGCTTGGAGCCCCCACCCACCTTCTCCGGCCCTGGGCAGGGCTGGGCAGTCTGTGCCACCATGGGGGCTCGGTGCTGGCACTGGGGGTCCCTGTGTGACAGCTGTGGGTGCAGGGGGAAAGTGCCACAGGCAGCCCGGGGTGACACCTCACCCTCAGCCGGGTCCCACAGCGGTTCTGGCACCCTCGGCTGGAGGGGAAGTGAAACCCAAACCACAGAGGGGCCAAAACCCACAGACTGTGAATGGACATGCTGCAGCTGTCCCTCCACAGGGCCTGAAGGGTCAGTGTGACACCAGGGATCCTGGCTGGTACTGGCCAGTGCCTGGCCCAGCATGGATGTTCCTTTTGGGATATCCTTTTGGAATATTCATTTTGGCCAAATGCAGTTGACCCAGCAATGCCGAACTGGGAATCAGCCGTGGGGCAGAGAAGGATGGCAGAACAAAGGGTCCATTGCAGACCCAGAGGCTGCACTCCCCAGGTGTGGCCACTCAGCCCGAGCAGCTGGGAACACTGGGCACCCACTTCCTCAGGCTGGCTCAAGGCTGAGTGTGAAGGGAAGCACCAGCCATAAACCCAGCACTGGCCCGACAGCTCCGGGCCAACACCGTTACCCACAGCAGCCAGGAAACCAAACTCCTGCAAAGGCCACACACCCAACAGCCCCCAGCAGCCCCCAGCAGCCCCCCAGCAGCCCCCCAGCAGCCCCCCAGCAGCCTCTCAGCAGCCCCCAGCAGCCTCCCTTGGGATGGCAGCGATGGAAAAGCAGCTGATGCTGGGCACCAGGGAGGGCAGCACGTGGGGCTGCAGCTGCCAGCACCAGAACGAGCCTGTGTGAGAACGAGCTCCCAGGAGGAGCTCAGGTGTGGGAAGGATGGAGCTGGGCATGGGTGACACAATCCCTGCTGGCAGAGGGCTGGGGAAGGGCCTGTGGCTGTGTCACCCCTGTCCCCAGGCAATTAATGCCAAAACAGAGGCTGAATGATCTCTCAATGCACAAAAGCCAACAGAGAGTTGCTCCCCTATTGCTCCAGGCACTCGGGTCCTTTCAGGCTCCCCCGGCAACTCAGGACACAAACCAAGCAGAGTTACACCTACGACTTATTTTATTGTATTTTATTTGCATAAACAAACTTCGGGGCTTTGCTAAACAGGAACTGTTCAAGTCAAAACAAACCAAACTCTAGCTGGTGTGTGGGGAACAGCACAGCAATCCTGGGGAGAGGGACAGGGGGAGCACGGGCACGGCTGTGCCTCCCCGCCCAGGCTCACAACCTGGCCGGGAACCCTCCACAAACTGCTCCAGAATATCTTTAAAGTAGAAGATAAAAAGAAATGCATCCTAAGGGCCATCCTCAACCAGCTCAGGAGGAATCTGCCTTTTGGTTTTATAAAAAGATTAATAAAAAATATTGAAAAATTCTCATCTCCATTTATATTTTTTCCCCAAAAAGAATTCAGAAGTTCCTTAGAAAACTGTGTCACCTTGGAAAGGGCACTCAGGTCACAACCAGCTGCAGGGAGGAGACACAAATGCTACAAGCAGTTTAGGGTCCAGCACACACCAGGCCTAATAGTGAACACAAACAGTGGCCAGAAGTAGGGTGCCTCTTTTTTTTCTCTTTTAAACCATGCTAATTTTGTTAGCTCCCAACATAAAAGGAAAACAGTAATTTTTAAAAGGCCCTAAACTCAACTGTTACATAAAAAAAAAGTTAAAAAAAAAAAGTCATAGCGGTTTGGTCCCAACAAGTGAACATTTAGATGTTTACTCACATGCTTCATTGTTTTCTTATTTATGAGAACCAAAAATAGTTTCCAAAATTATCTCTGAATTGATGCTACTACGTATGTAAAGGCCTAAAATAAGCAGATTTTAGAAAATTGAATACACAATAGGGGAGGAAAATTTGAGCAGGCGAGTGAACCCCGACTGTCACTGGGTCAAATTATAAAAGAAAAACAAAATGTCAGGACAGGTGGGGTCAGGTGGGCACAAACTAAAACCACATTGTCCTCAAAGCCTGTTACCAAAAAATAACCGACCATCCATAAGGTCACAGAGAAGGGAAAATCTGGGGTCTCACCCAGTGCTTGACCGTATCCAGTCCAGAAGGGAAGTCTTTGGGAAGAGAAACTCCAGGAGTGGATCCGAGCGTAAATGATGGATCAGTCCCAGTCCGTGCTTGGGGAGGCTGAACTCTGGAAATGCAGTTAAATAGCGTCGGCATCACTTCCAAGCTGCTCTCCAGGGCTCTGCTCAGCACGTGGGGATCACCCTGACACCCCAGCACCAGCCTGACCCCTCCCCTTCCTGCCAGGGCTCCCAGAAGCGTGCGGACCCCGCAGCTACTCGGCCGTCGTCTGCAGGGCGTCCTTTTCCTCCCGGTTTTCCGTTCCGCTTTCGTCGTCTTCGATTTCTCCCTCTTCCCCACTGAACTTGTCATGAGCCCACTTGGGGCTGGTGCTGGACTTGCGGAACATGAAGCGGCCTCTTCCCCGGGGGAAGGCGCCACGGCCGCGGCCCCTGTTCACCCACTTGTCCGTGCCCTCGCCCTCGCGGTCGTCGTGCTGCACGGGAAGCCAAGGACAGCAGGTGAGACAGGCTGGCACTGCCCTGCACCGCGCCTCTGCGACCGCCTTTGGGGCTCCACTCAGTGGGAACCACTCTACGGGGAGCAGGAACAAGCTGTCTTTAGGCACGAGCCAGCAGCTTCCTGTAAAGCGTCACCCGAAGCCTTACCGGGTGTGTCAGTGACAGTGGGTGCTGTCTAAAGCACCTGAGACCGGACACACCTGGAGCACACGGGTGTTTCAGCACCCAGGTACGTACCAAGTAGTATTTCTTGCTCTTAGGTGTGTACTCAGGGTCCCACTCCTCCTCTCTGCTGCGCTTCTGGAAGTCGTTGTTGCCGCCGCTGTTGCTATTGTTGTTGCCTGAAAAGCTGCCTCTGCCCCATCCTCTCCCTCGGGCTCTGAACTGCTGCAACCACAACACATGGGAGAAAAATGGAACAGCTGCAGAGGCTGTATCCTCCCACCCCAGCCAGCTTCCAGGGCTCCCAAGATATCCAACATCCCTTCTCTGACCATCCAAAACACCTTTAAAATCTATCACTAAAGCAAGAGGACAGCTTTAGCGTGGCCGCACCATTCCCTGCACTCGTGGTTTTGGGCTTTTAGTTCATCTGATCACACAGCACATCACAGTTCCTGTAAAGCTGATGAGGATCAAAATTCCAGGCCAACCTCAAGCAGTTGAGAGCCCTCTGTACATGAACTGCAAACACGAGCATGGCCAAACCCCAATGGAAGCACAGCATGTGCCACTGGGATCTCAGCAACACAAACACACAGAAGCTTCCAGGCTTTGTTCTGCTCCTCCCATCTGGAGCTTGCTGCCCACGGCACACCCTCAGCAGCCTGGTTTGTGCCCCAGACCTGGAGTGATTCCACTAGGGCTCATCACCCTGAGGGCTTCTCCTCCAGGGCAGCTTTAACTGAGCAACACACAACAACCACATCCTGCCCACTCAGAAAATCAACTCTCAGGGCACAGGTGGAGAACATTTGGGGCAGGGGTGGAGAACACTTACAAAGGTTCCTCTCGCTCTTCCCCTCTCATTTGGACCAGTGAATTCCTTAGTCCCAAGCCGGGACTTGTCAAAGCCTGTGGAGCTCTCCTCCCTCTCCTCAGTCTCCTCAGGATACTCCTCTGCTTTGACTGAATGAGAGGACCAAGACGACGATGAGCTGGACCTGGATCTCTCACGCACCCGTCGGTGTTTCCTGTTTCAGTGATGGTAACAGAGGGGAGTGGGACACAACAGCATTAGGAACTCAGCTGTGACCCATCTGATACAAAGCCTCTTCTTTAGCACTCTCTCATCAGTGCCATGCTTTCCTTTTCCTGCTACAGGAGGAAAAGCCATAGTAGGAGCTCAGGCTCTAACACCGGGCCCAAGATCCCTCCAGAAGGAATTTGCTGCTCCTTCCTAAGGTGTTTATAGCATCTGCTCTCAGCTTAGCATGCATCCATAGTTTTACTCAAATGGAAAATTAAGCTAATAGAAAAGGATTAAATGAACACAAAGCCAAGTCATTTTAACACGGCTGTTTCTCTCTGACACAACAGGAACAAGAAGGAAAAGTGACTCACCCATCCTGACACATGGAGCTTTCCCATCTACCTTTTACAATTATTTAGTGTTTCTGAGACACAATGATAGCGAGCCCACACGCAGAGGGGTAGCTCAGGCCACTGGAGGAGCTGTGTCACAGGTGCACAACTGTGTGCACAACTGCTGTACACGGTGTCGTCTCCAACCTGAGCAGCAGAGACACGAGAGGCACAAGGAAATGGCTACTGGGTTTCCTACATACTTTTTCTTTGAGCCTTTGTGACTTTTCTCCGTTTTCTCAGTTGATCTTTCCCTTGAGTGACTTGAATCTCTCGAGTCCACCGACTCCCTGGATTTATCGCGTTTAAGATCTCTTTCCTTATGTTTTTTACGGCGTTCAATATCAAGGCGCAGATCAACAGGGTCGTCCTTATATTTCCCTTCAGCCTACAAATGCAGGGGAGAGGGAGGGCAGAGTTGAACATGAGGTCTGCAGTGCCCCAGCTCAGCACCATTTACTTTGCTACTGACTGCACAAACTTCTGGAGAACTGGAGTTTTAACTGAGCACTAATGAATATTCCAGTTTAAGATGTCAAATAATGCACTATTAAAGTAAGTCTGCCTTTGGCAGAATTCCATTTTTCTACACTTAAAATCACTTGCTTTTTAAACTTTTAATCTCCTCTTTAAACAGCATTAAAATAAACAGTCTGGTAGAGGGGAGGGAGACATGGAAGCTGACACTTATTGTACACCACAGCCAGCAAGGATTTGAACAACTTGGGAATCCCAATCCAGCTGATTATGGATCACAAGCACAATGTGGCAGAGCTCTCTGATGGCCCACAGGTGCACCTGAGGTCCTGCTGAGAGCCTCACCTGGGCAGGGGCCAGAGGGATTTTAGTCCCCAGGTCTGGAAGTGACACCCTGGGAGAAGCAAAAGCTCTTTGCCGCTTGGAGCCACCCAAGATTAGTGATCCAAGGGGCAGGAGGAGGCCACTGAAAGGCAGCATCCAAGGAGCATGGGAAAAGGCCAACATCCCATCCATAGGGAGGTGTTACTACATCTGTCAGGAAGATTTTACTTGGTGCAGATGCCACCTACAGCTCCTTCCCCTGGGCTGGAGGGCACCATGTGACAGGTGCCACAAAGCCCCACAGACACACTGTGTGTGTCTCCCACCGTCCTGCCAAATCTGCTAAAGCAAGCTGGTGTCTCACTGAGCAAAAACCCACCAGCTGCATAAAAAAAATTAAAACTAAATTTACATTGCTAATTAAAAACAAACATAAAAGACACCTGGTAATGCTTGCTTGGAGCTGTATTTAAATTGGTACTTCAAGAAGGGGTTAGGAGTTTCTCTGGGAAAGGAGCAGTTATTTTCCCTGTGCCTCCTTTGAGCCCTGTGGCACCTGGGGGAGATTCTGCTGCCTGCCCAAAGTGACAGTGGCTGTGGTTTGACAAAAAGGCAATCGGGCAGCAGGAGGGCTGCAGGAAGCCTTACACCATGGTGGTACCAACACCCAGCCTCAGCCATTGCTACTGCATTTACACAACACTCATCCTGGGAACTGTACAACTTGATATGCAACATACATCAAATTAATCGTCTTCAATTAAATACAATAGGATTAGTAATTCTCTAGCTGTTAAATTTTTTACTTACATGAGTTTCTAACCACTTTTTTTGTTTAAATAAATATGTCAAATAACGCAGGAGTGAGAGCAGGCATTTTGTTTTGGTATTTTGCTCTTCTACTTTCCCCAGGCAAAGAGCTTTAATTTCTACTCTGAGAATAAAACTGCTCCCAACACGATGGATGACAGATAAGTGACAAAATCAGCAGCAGCTCCCTTATGTGGCACAGCAAACACCTATTTGGGTTTGGGAGGGCACGTCTGTTTCACGGAAGGCTGGCGAGCTGTTTGGAAACCACGTTTATAACACACTCTGCCAAGCTGATGCTCAGAGTTCAGGCCCATCAAATCCATCTCACCATCGTCCATGTCAGGCCACAAGTGTGTTTGGAAAAAATCGAAAACAAATATGAAACAAGTAAGGTTTCAGCAGGACTGGTTAAAATCTCTTCAATGTAAATATGTATGAAGGTGAATAAACAAAGGTTAAAATCTCAAAACATTTTAAGTTAAGCCTTTTTTATGATTGTTTACAGTGAGCACAATGGCTTAACATTCATCTACTCAGCAAAGCTAAAACACTCAATCCCAAATGCTCTGGATCTAAGACAAGTGCTGAATGTTAAAGTAAGAGCAATCAACAGAAATGGCACAGTCAGTTGTTAGAACAAAATTTATAATAGTGTAGCTTAATAGTGTATCTGCTTTAGCTCAGCATTTAGTTTTACTTTCCTTTGTTTGACATGCATGTCTTTGAAAACATGGTTGGCAAAATTGCACGTAACAACGGAGTTAATCATACTTACAAGCAGAAAAATATCACAAAAAGTCTCTTCTCTCATCATGGGCACTTGTTCCAAAAATCCTCTCTTTTTTCTCAAGCTCACCTCAATTGACTTTGGGGTCATTTACCATAGTCTAACCACTTCACAAAGGTTGTTGATACATTTTTAATAAAAATTAACCCTTTGTAGTTCATTTTTAGAATTATGCCCATCCTTAAAAGAAAAACACAAACTTAAGTAGAGAGTAATTTAAACAAAAACATCACTGTTAAGTTCATGCCCAATGCACTCATTTTGTTGAATTAAACTAATCAGAGTAACAGTTCACCTTGAAGCCAGGATCTCTGGAACTTTTCGATTCCTCTTGAGAGAATCCATGTTTTCTAAAAGTACTGGGAGATATATCTATCCTCCTAAAGCAAAAAAAAAATACACAAATATAACCTTGCTCATAAGAAGAACCTGAATATTTTAGATCAAATATTCCCTAAAGCAGACCAGTATTTCCAAAGGTATTTAAAACTCCCCATATTTTTTCCCTTTTTTTTTTTTCTTTGCCTGAAGATAGTTATATACTTGAATTATTCTGGAATTATTTCAGAGTTTAAGAAATGAAATCTGCAGTAATTCTGCAATGTTGAGACAGTGTCTAATGGCACCAACCTGTGGATTTCAGGGCTCTTTTTGTTTTTAGCTGCATCTTGTTCCATTCCTTTCTTTAGATATTTGGTAAAGCGTTCATTCAGTGTCATTGCTGAAGACCCAAAGTGATGCTCTGTCAGGGGTTTAAACAAACAATAACAAAATATTAGCGCCAGTTTTGTAAAAAGACAAAGCCCACCCATCCCACAGCTTGCTAAGACCCAGCTGCAGGTAGTGAAGCACTGTGAGGATGAGCTCTGATGCTGCTGACAACCTACAGATTCAATGAAATGAACACAATTTCGTCGAGCGACTCACAAATTCATCAGAACACAAAATTTTAAGTCCCAGACTGAATATTTCTCAGGTGAAAACAACACCTTTTGCCTGTGCAGAAGAGTATATACGTAAATAAAGACGATCGTGATCGTGCTGCTGCTCTCCTCTCTGGAATATCTGCTGGAAAACAACCCCAGGCATTTTGAGTGCACAAACCCCACTTATTTGGGCAAGGGAGGAGTGAGTGAACCTTCCTCGAGGACACATGGATTCCTGACCCACCTCTTACATGATGGACTATAGTCACAATGTGCTGAGCAAACAGCTCCGAAGGGCTTCGCTGTGACTGAGCTGACTGGATGTGATGGAAAATCGAGCGGAATTCCTGCTCTTTCTTGTTGCTGTGCACAAGATCCCGGCAGAGCTTGCGCTCCTGAGCCAATATGCCACTGGGACTGCAAAAAGAAGAGCCCATGAAACAGAAGAATGGGGTGAAGGGAAGCAATTTAAGGTGTTTAATTCTGCAGGAGATGGGAGATCAGTGATGGTTTATGTTGCTATTAGGGAGGCAACCATAAATACCAAAAAAATGAGCAAGGAGCTCCTTTAAACATCTCTAAACACGTTGCTCCAGGTTAATGTAATAATTCTGGTTACTCTTTTAATGCTGCACGCAGAGTAAGAGTAGTAAAACACATGGCAGAGAATCAAATGGATTTAAGCAGCACAGTGGATCCCCTGCACAGCTCAGCTCCCCTCAGCCAGAAGCCACCGAGTACCTGACTCTATCTGGGACTCTTCTCAGAGCCTGGTGCATCCCAAACTAATCTTACATTCAGTCATAGCAAAGGTTAGGAAAAAGTTAATGTCTAGCTCCCAAAACCACAAATTGTCATGCAATATTGCTCAGCCTTCCTCACACTTGGCAAGACCATAGGGATCTCAGGAAGACAAACAGGAAAAAACATCACTACTGAGACTGCTCAAAAGCTGGCAGATCCTCACCGTGCAAGATCCTCATCGAAGGAATCCATTCGAATATTGACCTGGGCCTCACGAGTAATGGAAAAGGAGGACTTGCCAGGAGTTAGCCCCTCTACTTTGGTGCCTGCCTTCTCCTTCACCTCAGAAGCCTTCCTTGGTGGAGGGGAAGAGCTTTTTTCCTGGCTTGACTTGTAAGTGGTCACTCTAAAATTCTTTTCAGGTACAAAACCCCTGTGACCAGGTTCAGCTCTCTTGGATCCTGGTCTTTCTTCTTTTTTGGATCTTTCAGAATAGCTTTCCTCCTCCATTTCATCAGGTTTCCTTTGCTTCTCTTTTCCAGGTGGCAGGAACACCACACCTTCCCATTTTCCTGACCTATCCTCTTCTTGACTTTTACTTGAAGTCGCTACAACTTTAGACATAAATTTGGGCTCATCATCAAATTCTGAATCTTTCCGGCCCTTTGCCTTGTCTTTCTTGTCCTGCTCATCTGTTTCATCTTTCCCATAATGACCTTCCTTGTGGAACTCTGGGACCTTGAGCTTGTCAAAGTCATCCCTGAACTTGTAGCGCTTGGGTGACTGGCTGCCACGATATCCCTTCTCCGAGTCAGCTTTCGATCCATACGAGTCAGATTTTGCCTTTCCATCTGTTGATCCCAACTCAGAGAAATTCCCTTTTTCTTTACTTTTTTCTTTCTCAGCATTTGTTACTTTCTGGTCTTTGTCTTTCCCATTCTCAGTCTTCTGCTCTTCTAGATACCTGATCATAAATAGACATTACAGAAAGTTTCTTATTAGAGCTCAACAAGGACAATTCTTTAGTTCAAAGAGTCAAATTTCAGATAACACCAAGCTATGTATGTACTGAAAGCTTCCTCTAAGCTCTAAAATAACTAAAATGTCAAGCAGATCACTCAGCCTGAATTCTGACCTGTTCTCACTAAATTCAGCAAATGCACAAGGAGATGGATATGCAGAACTGATGGAATGAGGCTCAAGGACAAATCAAACCCAGCTGACCCACAGATGCATTGGAAGGAAAAGAGGAACATCTTACCCACTCCGTTTATTTACTTACAAACCTGGTTCAGGAGAACAACACATCAAACCTTTCAATTTGGGCTGTTCTGCTTTAAACAACACACTGGAAATAAAAGCCTCAAAAGCTACTTCAAATTTGGGATGCAAGTTTCATAGGTAAGCTAAATATTTCATGACAAGACTGCAAACACAAATAAAAGCAAACAGGTTAACAGAGGAGAATATGCTGCTGGGAGAGATAAAACACTTCTGGTGAGAACAATTCAGCTGGATTATAACATCTGAACATTTTTAAAGCATTTACAAATCAAAACCCTGGCTCTGTGGGACAGCAGGAAAGCCCACGGACACCAGCTCAGTGCTTTGGAAAGCCCAAACAAAGAGTAACAGGAGTTTTTTCCCTTTTTAAATTTTAAATATTCTTAACACAGAATCAGATCAAACCATCTTTAAAAACAGTAAAGGCTTAAAAGCACTTTGTGAATGGTAGTGTATCTTTTAAAACAAATTGTCACCTTTGGGCACAATCTGCAGTGGACTAATCAAGAGAATGATGGGAGCAGATGCCTTCTTCATGGAAGGCTGTCTTCATTTTAGAGATGTATTTGGTGCTTTAGTTTCTCATCCTATCCACACACATACAGGCACAAGCACTGCAGCTGCACCTGCCTCGGGGTGCTTGCAGCAGGATATGCAGTAGGATTTAATTAATTTCTTCTAATTTACAGTATCTAACAATTCCAGAAGGCAACACTAAAAATGTTCGTAATCAACATGAAAGTAACTGGGAAATGTGAGCTTCCAGCTGCCAAGAAACCTCCTTGGGCAATCTTCGCTTCAAGTGTTCATAAGCTATGAATATTTTTGCAGGGAATATATACAATCTTTAGAACTATCCAAGCTGGAAAACCAATTCCAACTTCCTACAACTCTGGGCTGTGTTTTTTCCATAATTCAGAAAGGACCAGGCCCAGAGCTGGCAGTATGCGCTGGCACAGCTTCCCACCTGGAGCCTGCCCCATCCTGCTCATAGGGAGCACCCACACGTGCAGCTGGCTCCTCAAAAGAAACCCAAAAAACAACCCACAAAACACATCACTTGCCTCTTGGAGAAGGCTCCTCCTCCAGGAGCTGTGCCCTCCTCCTTCGGAGCGGCCCCATACAGCGAACTGACAGGCGTGGGGCTTTTGCACACCGGGCTCTTTCTGGTGGGGCTCATTCCTGCCGAGCCGTGCTCGAAGGGGCTCTGGTGGGAGCCCCCCTGGAAGGAGGTGGAGCCGCTCTGGGTGGCAGAGCCCATCGGGGACGGGCTGGAGCGCGGCGGGCTCGGCTTCTGCACGGGGCTGGGCCGGGGCGAGCGCCGCCGCACCACGACCGACTGCAGAGGGCTCTTGAGGGCAGGGCTGCGCTCGCGGGGGCTCAGCTCTGACACCGACCCTCTGGACGTGGAGCCCGTGCCGTAGCTGCTCACATCTTGCCATGGTTTTGATCCCTCGGATGCCTTGGCATCTGGAGCCCCTGCTCCTGAAAACTGCTGCTCCTTCGACTCCTCTCCTTGGTTATCTCCTGCAGCCTGGGATGCCCGGGCATCCTTGGAGGATGATTTCTTCTCCTTTCCAGATTTCCGCTTGGAAGACTCAACCCGACTGTGATTGGAGGATGAGCGGGAAGATGAAGACCTCCTTGAGCGGTCGGAAGATGACTTATCAGAATTCCTGGAATGGCTTCTGGACCGTGGGGAAGGAGATCTCCTCTTGGGCGAGCGGGAGCGCGACCTGCCCCTGCGAGGGCTGTAGGCCTGGCGGTAGTTTTGCCAGTTGGATCTGTAATTCCCATATCCTCCTCGGTTGTACTGGCCCCAGGGATAAAAGCCTCTGTTTCGGCCACGGAAATAATACGGTCTCCGGTATCCTCTGTTATGGCCTCTGAAATCACGGTTCTGATAAACTCTTGGATGGTTCCTTTCTCTGTTGTGAGATGGAGAATAGGATCTCGAACGAGATCTAGAACTGATTAAAAAAAATTAAACAATTTATGTTATAGTTTTGTTTTGTAATTTATTTTTAGAGTTTGTTCTTCTGTCACAACTTTTTATTTGGAGACTTATTAAAAAAGACTTTGAAAAATTAGTTTCTAAGCTTTTAAAAGACATTTCTTTGGTTTACCCTTATCTGATCGAGGTATTACACTTTGCTGTGAATAAACTGCAGTGGAAATAACTTGTACCTGTGATACTGTCAAATATTTGATTTCAAGATCATTGCAGAGAGCACAATAAGCACACATTGGTCTCTGTCTTGCTGGGATGAAAATGGCTGCTATCCAGCTTCAGAAAAAGTGACAGATCTCAGCATCCAGCCCGTAGCAGCTCAAGGTCACAGTTACACCTCACCCACACAGACCTATGCAAATCACACTACTGTTATTGGAACAGACCCCAAATCTCTCTCTCTTGTCCCAACTTCAGATGCACTTTAAAATTCTGATAATCCAGATGAAACCTTACTTCTTTGTCAGGCAAGTTCAATAAATGGCTACACCCCAAGAGCAGCAGGGCAGCAGTGGGGCGAAGGGCACAATGCCCTATGGGTTTAAGCTCCCAAAGGTGCATCCCATGGCACAATCCCATGGCACAATCCCATGGCACAATCCCATGGCCCCATCCCATGGCCCCATCCCATGGCACCATCCCATGGCCCCATCCCATGGCCCCATCCCATGGAGTTCCCAGGCAGGGACACCTCCACTGGGTGCCACCAGGTGCCGCTGTGGATGCCCCTGCCAGCATCCACAAATCCCGAACCCAGGAACGCACAAACCCTGGAAAAACACAGATTCCAGGGGCTAATTGATCCAACAGCCTCTCCCATTAAATTGCTGCAGTTGCATAACTGTTTAAAGGTCCCCCTGGAGCTCAGATGCCAGAGCTGCAGGAAGGACTGGCCAAACTAGGAAGTTGAAATACAAAAGAAGAGTTTTCCAAATGGAATTTTAGTAAGTAACTTTCATTGGAACAGTTTCCGCAGCCCTTTCTTGCATTCCAAGCTCTGGCTCTGACACACACATTGGATGTACTCCAGTGGCCACGAACTTCCTCACACAGATCTCAGTGCTACCCTCACCTCTCACACTCCAAACCCCCAGAACCAAGGGAGAGCAGCTTGCTGTTGTAATTCCTACATACAGTTAGCACACCTGTGCGGTCAGAGATGAACTTTAGCTCTGTTTTAATTTCTTCCTTCTGTGACCAAATAGGTCACAGTTTAGCAGGAAACTCTTATTCATACTCCAGTCATTCCTAACAGCTTAATGACCATTTCAACAGATATTCCAATCCTTCAAGCAACCAAAAATCTTATCTGAGACACTTCTTCATTCACACAACAGCAAGCAGAAGGAAAAGCATAGAGGCAGGAAGCAAGGACCAGTTATAACAAGCTCTAGTCCAAGCCATGAGGAAAAGACACTCAATTTTCAGACAACTGCTGCATCTGTGATCAATTATCAGCAAGGACCTGTTGTACACTTCCAAAATCTGTTCTAGTGCTTTAGAGAGGCTGCAGCAGGAAGATTTCACTCCAAAAGCTGCAGAGACTTTTTACCAGAAATCTTTTTAGAAAAAATACAGTAAAGTTATGCAGTAAAAGAAATACAAAAAGTGGTAATTCCCCCAACACTGCCAGCTCCCAGAACTGTTGACACTGCACTGCTTCAAGGCTAAATCCCCAGCATTTACAAGAAGTGAGAAATAAAGTCATAAAGAAAGCAGAAGATATTAGGCAGAGTCCAACACAGCACCGTAACTTAGAAGAAACAGCAAACCTACCAAAAGAAGAATAAAACAGTTTGTGGTGCATCCTGAAATACACAGCAATGGCTTTTTCTGCTGAGATCCCACCAGACCTACCTTAGAGCACATCCCAAGGGCAGGCAGGGGCACTGGGCTGGACTGACCCCCTCCATTCAAACTCCTTTTTTTCAAAAAGAGGAGTTATTTATAAAGCAAAAGTAGCTTCAGCAGCAGCACAGAGGAAGCAATCATTTTTGCACAGGGTGCCTAAGTTCCTTCACAGCTAGGAGATATTCCCAAATGAGCACAGATCTTCCAGCATTCCAGCTTCCTTCTGCAAATGGCTCGCTTGGACTCGAGTCTCTGCCTCTAATTTAGTTTTGTCACGTCCTTTCTCCAACTGTACATTCATTAGAGCTTCTGTATTTTTAAAATCTCTAACTGGTAACACTTGCATGTGTTCAGAACCCAGTGGTTTTCAGAATATGTGTTATTCATGTGAGTGAAAAGGCAGGAAAACACTGTTACACCCCATCCAACTGCAATAGCTTTGCCAGATGCAGAAGGCTTAGCAAAGAGAAAAGGAAAAAACTGAAATCCAGGGAGGACACAAGACTGTAACTGGCCTGCTCAGAGGCAATTCAGGGAGAGAGAAACAACTATTGCACACATTAATCATTTCTTAAAATTAACTGCAGCAAAATTATCTTTTATCCACTTTATGCCTCCTGGAGGATCTTCCCTGTTACCTGGCTCCTGCATGCCGAGGGGAGGGGCAAAGGAATATCAAGAATCACCCCCACTTTTCACAGCAACACCTTACTCTCCTAATTTATTTATTACTCACAATTTATTCTCCTAAGTGACTGAAGACACCCAAACAGCACAGGCTGGCAGGAAACAGCCTGAGACACAGGACGTTATCTGTCTTGGGATCTAATCAGCTTTCCCTGGAAAGGAGTTAAGTGACAAACCACCTGCAAGGCAGGAAAAGCTCTGTTCCACCCTTTGGCTGCACACACTCACCTCAGTCTGCGCTTCCTCGAGCGTGAGATAGAGCGGGAACGGGAGCGGGATTTGGAGAAGGAACGGGAGCGGGATCTCGATCCAGACCTCGAGCGGGAGGAACGGGATCCAGACTTGGATTTGTTTGTTTTAGACATCTCTGCAAGCACCTGTCAGTGCACCTGAGGGAAACAGGGAAATAGAAGCATTTGAGAAATGAAGCATGTGGTTGGTAGGAGAGGACAGGCAGCACAGACAGGCTGACAGACTCCAGGGACGTGGAGCTTGATAAGGCTGGAAATAGGAATGTTTGAAGTGCCTGCTAGGAACAGATGAATGGTGCCGGGCTCGGAATAGAAGGTTTATTTCAGTCTAAAAAGGAGAACTGCAAAAAGAATAAAATGCTCTAAACCCAGAGTAATCACAAATGAGAGTGTGACAGTTGAAAGCACCAAGTTAATGCAAACCTGGGAAGAGGCAGGGCCCCGCTGCTGGTTGAGGCAAGGACACCTCTAGAGGCAAACTAGCCCATGGAAGTGAAAATTCCATGTAATCGCAGCCACATCCCTGTCTGTGCAGCCAGCTGCCACTGCTTAAAAGGACAGGGAAGAAATAAAAAAGCTTACCATCAAAAAATCCACCCTGTAAACTTTTATCTAAACTTTCATCTAAACTTGCAGAGGCAATCAGAGTTGATACTCCAAGTCACAGGAATGTGACCCTATTTGCACAGCTCTGCTCAGGTTCAATCCTGTCCTCTCTGCTTGTGCAGTTCCTGCAGTTGCTGTGATCAGTCACCAGCATGGATCATCCAGCCAGGAGTTCCGTTGCAGCCAAAATAAATCAGATGTCCTTCCAAATATTCAGAGACAGAAGAGATTACACTGTAGCACTGAATGACTCAAAATAGCTATAATTATGAATTACCTGGGCTATTTTCAGGCATGTATCCAGGTAAAGGTTAGAAAGTCCCTTAGAAGATGATTCAGGGAATAGTCTGACCACACAAATCTTTCACTTAGACCCTCCCTGATCTGTTCTCATTTACCAATGAGCGAAATTTGCATTAATTGCATATTCGATAAGTTACCAACAAACTTCCCACCTAAAATGACTAATGAAATAAAAAGGAACTGTTAGTACAAAGTTCATCTTTTTTAACCCACTGATTAAAAGTGAGACATTCAGGTACATAAACACAGCTGATCAAGTGTGGCTGTTGCTGTTACATCCATTTTAAGGAAATTCCAGAGGACTGACTTGCAATCCCTTCACTTCCAGTGGTTCTCCAAAATTACATATATGGTTACCAAAGGCTTCCACTTCTGCCTGGGCACTTCCAGGAAAAACATAATGCCCGGCACAGGAGCAGCTGCTGGGAGAGTGGGTGGTGGTTCCTCACCAGAGCTGGGACTTTCTAGAAACAGGAAGTTGGCTTTTATTTTTAAAAAATCATGTTACATGCTCCTGTTCTTCCCTTTAACTATACTAAAGATGTTAGATCAATTCACCTGAAGTATTTGAACATATTTCACATCAGAAAGCATGCAGAAAAAAAAAGAAAATTGATATTCCTGTTCTCTTAGGAAACAACAGATGTTTTATTCTCTGCTGCCCCAGGGATGAAAATCAAAAGATACTGCCACTGAGAACCAAGGTTTGTTCTTGTGCTTGGTCATTTTTCAAGGAAAGAATGTGTGAAAGTATAATTTTTAAGTATTTCCTTTTAATTCACTGAATATGTCAGTTGAACCACTTCCTGCAACACTTCCTACTCTGTTGCCCACAA
This sequence comes from Anthoscopus minutus, assembly GCA_013399455.1. NCBI lineage: Eukaryota > Metazoa > Chordata > Aves > Passeriformes > Paridae > Anthoscopus > Anthoscopus minutus. The sequence goes on along the minus strand of VWYI01011156.1, from coordinate 207,000 downwards.
CAATCCAACGCTGAGCATTGCAAACCAAAATATGGAAGAGGAGGAAAAAGAAATGGTAATTAGAACTACTGCAAGATACAGAAGATGTGGCACCAACTCTCAGGAAATCTCAAGACTCCAAAATAGATTTTAAAAATACCACTTTGATCTATTTAATAGCTTTTGCCTTTCACTTTGATCTACAGCACTTCCCAGCCAAATGACCCTGGTGTGTGCAACCTGCACCAAATGCTCAGGTCTTGGATTTTTTATCTCTGCCAGCATTTTAAAGTTGATTCATTCCTAACACATGAAGTAACTCCTACTAGGATAGAAACAGAGTTGCTATGCTCCATCAGCACTCAAAAGGTTAAACAGACTGCACACTGGAGTCAGGTCAGCTCCCCTGAGCTAAGTGCAATTGTAAACTTACTGTGACACACATTTAGCTTTAAGAATGACTGACTCAGATAAAGTAAGTTCAGCAAAATACTCTGCTCTGAAAGCATCTGCTCTCATAAAAAGGATTTTATATATTTTAAATAAAGTGGTGCCCATAAGTGAAGCAAACACAAACTCTGAGAACAGCAGTGGCTGCTGACCTCCCATTCCCATTTTTCCCCTGCCATTCCTATTCTTCCCTTGCCCACAGAGCTGGGTCCAGGCACACAGCTCCTGGAGATGCTGTGTCTGGCCCTGAGCAGGGACTACAAGCAGAAGCATTTGCACAGTGCTATGGGGACTTGTCCATAATCTGCCCTGTCAGACTCTTCCTTCCCACAGCTACAGAACCCCCGACACCAGCTCCTCCTGCACCTGGGAAGGACAAGGCTGATGCTGCTGCCTGATCCAGATCTCCTTCCTCAGCAGGCAAGCCTGACTACACACATCTGGAGGGTTATGTCCTGCTGGAAGCACTGCCAGGGATTTTCAACTTTTGTTTTCTGGTTTGTTTCTTCTGCAGGCCCAGTTTTAAGCTGTCCAGCAGATCTTCCCAAGGAGTGCAGTCTCCCATCCAAAAACATCCGCGGTTTTTGGATGTGATCTGTGTGCTGAGTTTTCAAGCTCTGGTAAGGCATCACCCCCTGGGAAACAGCTACCTGACAGTTTGTTCATCTGTCATAAAACCCCACTGTAATAGAGCAAACTTTGCCTTCTCCATTCCCAAACCCTCAGGGCAATCCAGCAGACCACTGATGGAAACAATAAAGGAGCAAATGCTCCCACTAAAGCACCTAATGGACTTTGCCCAGAAGGCAAACTACTGTCAGGAAATAGTGGCAGGAAAGTTAATGTTTTACCTCCTGATAGAACCCAAAAGAGAAGCACAACTCTCCACTCAGCAGCAATGAAGAAAGGTCAGTGTTTGGAGTCTCTCACAGCTATGCATTTCCATGAGCTTCCACAGCTTTGGAATTTAAATGTTCATAATAGTTAAGGAAAGCTTTTAAGGCCACTGACTGAAATCACTGCAATGCTCCAGCAAAGAACAAAAGCTGGAGGAGGGCACATGGCACAACATGGGATTTAACATTTAGATCAGTGTAACATTTAATAATCTGGCCAGTTATGGTATCTGAGGGAAGCAGTGCTCTTCTCCCAAAAATCACCAGGGAGTAAATTCAAAGATTAGTCAATAGAGCATTAAAAAAAACCAAAAATAGGTGCTACTTCCAGGACATCCAGGATTTTTTCACTAAATTCTTCTACTTTACCCTTATATTTTGCAGTTACTTGGGAAGACAGGCCCAAACATTCCAAGACACTAAGCTGATTTTTGTCTTCTAAACCTGTTCCATATTTTCTGCACAGCAAAATTATCAATGAAAGCAGAATTTTACCATCAGTCTACCTTGTAGCATGCCTAGAAGAGAAGGAATATAAGAAACTCTATTACAAATCCCAAGACAGGCAGTTTTACCTCTCGTGAATATTTTATTTGCTGTGCCTACCTGCTTGAGCAGGCTCACACCTTGCACCTTTCTGTCAGATTTCACCGTCTCTGCTTTGTCAGTTATGAAATCAGGAAGAAAACCTGAAATGAGAAGAAAATACACTTTTGTACATGCATTGCTGTATTGCCTCCAGAGGTGAACTGGCTGCCCTTAGCTCCTGCTGCACCCAAAAGGCTCATCAGATCCCCAGTGTTTCAGAGAGCACACACACCACAGCTGACCAGGAATTTTTTCATGGATTTTTATAGAAAATGCAGGTTTCAAAATGATCGTTCATGCTTTCAAAACTTTAAGTCTTCTGCCTTCCTTGCTCCACCTCCCCTTCCCCATCCCACCTGCTGTGACACACATCTGTCAGGGCACCTGTACAGCCGTGCTGGAGTCATTTCTCTCAGCCCATTTGAATGGTCTTACTGGGCTCAGGACTAAGAATTTTCCCATATTGTTAAAGGAATCCACAAGCCAACAGAAACAATTCTTTTCCTGACAATTCATCCATCAGCAAATCGCCGTCATCCAAGGGAGCCACCAGTCCACTGGGAGCTTTTCTGACAGGTCTACAGTTACATTTCAGAATCCTTCCATGCACTGCTGGAGGGGTGGAGGTTTTAGAAGAGAAAACAACAGTAAACACAACCTCAGAAATTACTCCATGTTATTAAACCTCTGATCTAGCAGCAAGAATGTCACTAACTGTGTTCAGCCACAAAATAAACTTGTTTAAAGTTATTAATTTCTTGTTCTTATTTCACTGAAAAAGCACAGTTTTCAAGTAGCCTTGAAATCTTTCTCAGAACTGGTGATTAAGTCCTGTTCTCACTCAAGAGGGAAGGTGGTGTTGCAAAGTTTAGTGATTTTTAAATCCTGCTTACCAATCTTGGGAAAAAGCCACAAAGAACAACATGCCACAGTCATTTTTTTATTATTTTTACTGTTGTCCTTTCTATCAGTCTAAATGTCCATAAAAAGAAATCTCAACTTATATCTGACAAACACCTTTGACTTTCAGCCTTGCACAGAGGCAGAGTTTGCCATATCCATTATTTCTTGCTTTGTGACACTTGGGCTTTGGGGTTTTTTTGCCTATTTCCCAAACACCACTGTTACCACCAAGTTTTGCTACAATCCCACACAGAGAGGTGTCATCCAGAGCAAAACCTGGATTTTTCTTTGGAGAAAAAATGCTATTCTTGTGTTTAAAGCACTACTAGAGAAAAAGGAACCAAGTCAACAAACAACAGGCAGGAGTAGCAGACCTTTGTTCCAGATAGCAAAAGGAAATTGGGAAACATGCTCAGTGGAAATCACAGTCCAGGAGTTTCTTATTCCAGAACACTGTAAAGAACATTTCCATATACCAATTCCCCATATACCAAGTCATGGGTCAAATGAAAAATATTGCTTGTTGTCATAAAGTCTTTTTCCACGAATTTGTTCCCTGATTCCAACTGGCCTGTATCACTTTGTGACTCTTTCCATCTTCCACTCCTTTGTTCCAGGTCTTCCAGGCAGCACATGTCAGGATTTCAGCCCTTCTCCAGCTGTTGCAGAACAGCCCTGCCCAGAGCACCCAGCACAAGTTCCAGCTGAGCCCACTCCATCCCCAGATGTCAGTGAGGATCCTGCACACGGAGCACCAGTTGGAGAGGGAAACACAGCACACACCTCCCTGCCAGGGCAGCTGTTTGTGTTTCTATGTGAGCATAAACCCCAAAACACCTGGAAACCAGTGACATGGCTTCTGTACACGCTTCAGACTCATGCACAGCGTGGTGAAATTCCTTACAGTGGTTTCCGTTTATCACACAGTGCTTGCAAACACTCAGCTCAGAAATACCAAAAGTTTTGTAAAAGCACTTGCAGAAAGCTCTCTATAATTGCAGCAGGAAAACAGAAATTTGATTTCTGCTGGTCATAACTTGAGTGAAGCTGTTATGGTTTATTTTGCTGTGAGGCCCAAAGCAAATGAGGAGGCACCTCATTAGAGAGCACATTTCTGCCCGAGCCTCTTGGCATCCATTTGGTGTCACCAGCACAGACTTCAGCTTGGGAGGAACAGCTGAACTGCTCCTTCATTTGCTCAACACCCTCCATGATCAGGGAAGGAAAATATTAATTCTCCTTCTGCCAGCTCTACAATTCCTAATCCCAAACCCCAAAACCCAAACAAGATTAATTCATTCTGAAAAAAAGGAATAATCCCACAAAACACCTTACAAAGTGTGCTCTGTATAATGAGGCAACAATAATCACTGCAAAAATAAGCTTATGAAGAGTTGCAGCTCTCTCCATGTCCCTGAAGGGCAGCAGCAAGTGCAGAGAGCAGACTCATCTTTGTTAGCTCAGAACCCAACCCTCAACACCTCACTTTCTACTAGCTTTTTCCTTTCCAAGCTAATTTTTGGTGCAAGATCAAGCCTTAAGTATGTTCTTGATATCAACAGAACACTTGAGGGTAAGGGAAGAGCCACGTGCACAGTTCCTACAGCCAGGCAGGCAGGGAGGAGCAAATTAAAACGTTAATTCTAATCAAATTTCATTGGGGGAACAAAAAGCAGTATGACTCCTATTCCCAGATCCGATGCCAGTGCGTTTTCAGAAGATTTATGACACACATTAACTAAAGCTACAACTACACCTACAGATCTCCTCAGCAAAAAATGTCCCAGACAGCACTGCTTAAAAAAATGACCAAAAACCCAACCACAAAACAGAGTGTTCTACTCTAACACGTGCTAAACACACTTGGGGAAAATGTCCAAAATTATTCTGCCACAGCAATAGAAACACAAATTTGTCAGCAGCAGTTTCAATTTCTCTCTAGTCTATGCACTTTCGAAATTAAGATTTTCCTTCAAGCACATTTGGGTTTCCACACCATTAAACTAATCCCTAAAGAAGTTTAACCCTGAGCTGCAGCCCTGGGTTCAGATAATTAGAAGCAGGTTCTATGGAATGGCTGGAAGAGTATTTACAGGTTCTTCTGGAAAGGATTGATTCTGCAAACTTTAGTGCTGAACAGTCCCTTTCTAAATAATTTGACCAGCTACAAACCCCAATCAGTGACTTTTCTGAAACTGGCTACCTGAGAGACTCTATTTCACAAATATTTGAGCTTAAAAAGTCATACTTTGTTATTCAGACAGTGTAGCTCAAGGAAACAAAGAAAAAGCTGATTAGAAATCTGTGTGGTTTTGTTGCAGAAGTTGGGCAGCTGGAATTTTTGTTAAACACAAGAAAACATCCAAAATTGAATAAAAAAAAAAAAAAAGGAAAAACCTATTTCATCAGCTTTTTCCTTCCAAATTTACACAGCTGAGGAAAAGCAGAAAGATCAGGTCTTTCCCCAAATTGATGGCTATCTCACAGCACAGCCCTACTGTTCTGAGCAGCTTTGAATGCAAACTGACACTCTGACAATGCTGGGGGTCTGAGAGTCCTGCCTGGAGTTTAGGAAGCCCCACAAGAAATAAAAATGGTCCAATTTACTTTCCTTAAGCAAACTATTCACAAATCATTTAGCTCAATGAATTCAAACTTGTGTGTAAGTGAAGTTCTCAGCAAAGGGAGGATGAACGGTGCCCTCGAAGACATTTCCATCCTCTTAGGTGTCTGCCAGCTGGAGCCCAGCAGGCTCCACACATGCTTAAAAAATGTGGAAGCTCTTCATCCAAAAAAACAGCAAGTAACAGACAAACTGTTTGATTGGGGGCTCTGTGGAATTTCTTCCACAGCACACAGTACAGTTACAGCAAAATAGAATCTCTTGAGGGATTACAACTCTCCAGACATTTAACCTATAAAAACACAAACTCCATCAAATTTCATTTATAAGCTGAAAAAAATCAAAACTACTCACATATTCTCAAGCCAGCACTTCATTTATCTCTACCTTAACTGGAATCCTACTACCTCAGGGGAAAACAAGGAAAAGGATTTCCATGACCTGGTATAACGTTTAAAGTTCTTTAAAATTTTTTTTTATTGTAAGGACAAGGCACAAGACCAGGCCACCCCTACAGTCTGCCAGATTCCAAAACAGAGGGAAATGCCTGTCCACAGGAATCCTGTACATATGGAATAAGCTTATTTGAACAATTTTCCGTGCTGTGCTCACGTACCTTGTACAAGTGTCCCATCAAGGTTCTAAACACTGCTTCTTTAGAAGTGATTGACCTAAGCAAAAAAGGGAAAATCAAATTTAAACCAAATCAGACACCAGCAAACCTTCTTATTTTAACAGCACAGGAAAGGATTCTGATCTCAGCCATTCATTCCAGCACTGTTTCCCAGCAAAGTAAGGCCACCAAAATAACCTCATTTAATCAGACAGTGCATACACAGGTCTTAACTTGGGAAATCAGCCTCACCCACAGCCCCACAGGAGCAATTACTGTAATTATTTCAAGTGCAAATTATGATGTATATGATGCTACCTGGTATCACATGTCCAGCTGCCTGTTAAGGCACAGTTAGTTAACATCATTAATGCTGAGCCTCAGTCCCTGGAGGACTGAACTCCAGCCTGACACCCCACAGGCCCCCATCACCTTTAGTGCTCCCAGAGGGCTCCTTGCCCCACTTTTCCTCTGCTGCTCTCACTCAGCCAAAGGTAGGAGTGACCCCAGCAGCAGCAGCAGCAGCAGCAGCAGCAGCAGCAGCAGCGCCCGGCCGAGCCAGCGCCGCACCCTGCGGTCCCAGCGGGGCCTCTCTGGGGTTTGCACACCCACCTTCCACTGTAAATCATGGCAGGCTAAAAATGGCCGGGTGACGAATGTGGAGGTGAAATTGTGAGCTGGGCACTTGCTCTGGGATCACTGGAGCTGTGAGCTGGGCCGTGCCCAGGCCTCACTCTTGGACACCAGAGAGGCACAAGTTGTGTTCACATGTGACAGGAGCGGGCATGGACAGAAAACCCCTCCTTGGGAGGAGGAAGGAACCCCCAGTGAAGCTGGGCACCATCTCTGTGTGCCATTAGCTTCACTTTTTTTTCTATGGCCCGGCAGCTTCCGGTTACCATGGAGTGAGGCAGCGCAAACACCATTCCCAGCTGGCATGAAATGTGATCCCGTGATTTCACTATTCATAGCTCTGACATGATAAAGCTAAATTAAGCAGGAACTCTTCACTTCTCCAAGCTCCCAGCAGTGACTCCCCTAACGCTCAGGCTCTCCTAACACAGTTTCTGTGTGAGAAGGGGAAGGATGTTTCCTTTAGGGCAGGAGACCCACACCCAGCCTGTCATCTGGAAACAAAATGGCACCGGCTCCTACTCCGGCACCAGCGAGAACAAAGACCTGCTGGATGGGCTGCTAGGGCTAAATTTTAAAACTTCCTCATTTTGGGATCCACTACAGAATCCCACAGAGCAGTTAAAGCCTTATCCCCAGGCCTGTCCAGCATGGGCACCAACATGTCCAGGATCGGGGACAGCTTAAGGGGCACTGGCACAGCCCCACTGCCACCAGGGGCTGTCACACAGCCTGGCACCATCATGTGGCACAAGCTCCCCAGGGAGCCAGAACAACTTCTGCAACCACCACCACCATTCCTCTCTTCCAATGCCCATGGCCTGAACTATGTGGCTACATATCCTGAAATTCCTGCCTCACCAAAGAACTCCCTGTACTGCCATAATTCCGAGGAAACCACACCACCCAAACCCCACATCCCTGCCCTGGCACATGCAGCCATTAAACACAACTCAGGATACTGTAAACTTTTCCAGAAATGGAGAAAAAGTTCAAGGGCTCCATGGCTGCTCAAACAATTAATGAGTTCCAACATGGCAAACTGTCATTTTACAAAGACAAAGCCAAGTGAGCTGAAAAATAATGAAACTTCTGGCAAAATCACTATTCCTTCAGGGATACAACTAGGGAACACCACAGCCTTACCATGAAAAGCATCCTCAGGGTTATCCAGTCCAGCTCAGCACTCCCTAGGCCTCCCAAAGCAACATTTCTTTGGCAACAGAAAAAGTGGGAGCACATAAACCAAATTTAGATCTGCTGATATGGATGGATTGTCACTTATGCTGTATGCTGGTGTTTTATAACCATAACATTTTTGTTTTCTAGTAGCAACACCCACATCAGAAAGTGTTCAGCAGCTTTCCTGCAGCCTCAAACACCTCACTGTGAGTCCACATGCCTGGCCTGACCCAAATGACTGTTTTCTTTAATACTTCACACACTTCCTGACTTAAATGAGCTGGACAAAGGAGCACACAGCTATATTATATTATCATAACCCCATCAGCAGAATACACACGACAAAGCCCTACTTCCAGGAAAAAGAACCAGAAGTGAAGGTCAGGGCACACAGCTGATCCAAAACCCCAGCGTCAAGGGAAGCCTATTCCCAGGCAGCCCGTGCTGAAGCACTGACAAAGAAGTGTTTTCCAGAGACACACAACTCACAGAGAGGCAGGGAATTAGGAAGGATGGAAAACAGCAGGAAGTCACCAGGGTATAACTCAGCAGAGACACAGGCAGGACTCCTGCAGACAAAGCAAACGGGCAGGGATCGATCGCTGCTCACACCTGCTGCTGCCATCACAGCCCAGGCAAACACGTGGCTGCAGCCAGCACACACTGCTCTTTACAGCACCTTGCAAATGCACCTCCTCCCCAGGGCCAGGTCATCTCTTTACAGATCCATTTAGGTTGGAAAAGACTCCCGAGATCATCAAATCCAGCCTGTGACTGATCCCCACCTTGTCACCCAGCCCCGGGCACTGAGTGCCACATCCAGGTGATCCTTGGACACTTCCAGAAGTGGGCACTCCAAACCTCCCTGGGCAGCCCCTCCCTTCCAATGTCTGACCACCTGCTGGAGAAGCTAAAATTGAGAAATCCTATAAGCATGAATGCTCAGCAAAAGACTCTGAAAATACGAAATTCATAATCAAAGTAGAAATGAAAGTTAGCTTTGAGACTCAGGATACTGAGTCAGTTACTCTATAACTCAAGAACAATAGCCTAGCCAGCTAAAAGAGAATCCTCTGGATTCAACAAAACCCTTTTGCTGATAGAGAATCCAAAGATCTAAGTAGAAATAAAAGTCAGTTTTACCACTCATGCTGATTGGCAAAAGCCTGGCCAGACAAGGAAGAATCTGGGGAATGTGAATTCAGATAGGATAACAGAGTCACTCCTATAGGCTGGATGTAAAATCCCCTGGTTTTCGTGTTTTATGTTGGTTGGTTAGTGTAAACCAGAATATTCATTACAGAAAAGGATAGAATGTATTGTAAGAAGAACCTCGCTCTTTCAATTCTTCACTTGCTCTTTTTTCCTCCCTCTTTATCCTTTGCCCTATCTCAATTCTCGGTTGTCTTGATCCCTCTCTCCATCCTTCTTTGCCCTTTCTTTACTCTTAACTCTCCTACCTCTCCCTCCTCCTCCTCTTTCCCCCCTTTGCTTCTTCACCTCTACCCCCATGCTCACATGCTCAGCCCCTTCTTCCCACTCTGTCTCTGAGCACGCTGTAGGCTGAAGCTGTAGCCTCAAACAGAGCTCTGTCCTTGTTAATAAATCGTCTTTCCCCTGAGCTGCCTGGCGTGAGTAGAGAGCCTGGAGAATCCCTGAATGAGTCTCATGCTGCAACTACCACCACTACAGCTAACCAGGCTCTCTAACTCCTACAACCACCCTTTGCAATAACCTGACAGGTAAAAGGTTTCCTCTTTGGATCTCTGAACAAGAAGAATGTGATACTGAGATAAGGGGCAGCAAGGCCTCAGCTGCCCTGCACCTCCCTCATCCCATGGACAAGACCCCAGCTGTAGGGGAAGGGGTGAGACCCCAGAACATGGAAATGACACCAAGGTCCATCCACTGGAGCACTGCCTCAGGAACAGAATTCCCAACCTCCAGCTGTCTAAAGACATTGGAGGAAACTGTTCAAGTCCTTAATTGCCCTCCCTGTTCCTGCTGAAGCAGAGACAATCATTCCTATCAGGAGGGATGGAAATCAAAAATATGAAGCAGTACCCAAAGAAATGTTAGACAAAAATCACAAGGCCCTAGACCGTCCAGAGGATCCTATGGCACAAAAATGTACATTTGCAAAATCTCTCTATAGTAACTGTCTTGTTTTGTCCTTTCATCTGCTGTGAGATTGTGCAACTTGTAAGAGAGGTCACAAAGCCAGCCATTTCCTCACTCCATGCCTGGGCACCTGTGAAGTTCCGGCGCAGGACACAGAGCAACCATGGAAGACTCCAAGAAAGCACTGCTGTGTCCTAGCACTTACTTCTGCCTACTGCTGACTCCCTTTGAGGGAACCTGAGAGGCAAAGCTTTCAAACACCTTTTGAGTGAGTGGAGCCAAGGTTGTGACACCCAATCCCTGCTCAGCATCCACCAAGGGCACAGTAAAGCCCACACAAAATGTCACACACCATCAGCACTGACACAGCATCTGCCCTCACTCCCTAGAGAGGGAATTCCCAGGAGTCTATCCAGAGAGTAACTGGATGATTTAATTGTGCTCTCAGGAAAATCAGCCTGAAAATGTCCGTTTGCTAATGTGACCCTGCTGCTGCTGCAATAAAAGCTCTTCTCTTCCACCACCAGCTACAAAACAACCCAGACCATCTTCCAAATGCTTTTAAATTGTTAATTTCAAGCAACAAACCCATTTTTGTACATATCTTGTACACATAAAACTCAGTGAGTCCCCCATCTCTAACAGGTGCTGGGAGGACGCTGTTGCATACGCACCACACACAGAAGCTCACCTGCACCTCCCAACGCAGGGCACAGGGAACAGCTTCACACTGAAAGTGGGTTCAGATCAAAGATCAGGGAGAAATTCCTCCCTGGGATGGTGGGGAGGCCCTGGCACAGGTTACCCAGAGCAGCTGTGGCTGCCCCATCCCTGGAAGTGTCCAGCATAATGGCGCATTCCAAACCAAATCATCTCATGAGTCACTGATTCTACGAAGCACTGCTTATTCCAGACTTACCGAATCAATTTCCACACAAACACCCAGAAACCTATTCAGGGCGATATACACCGACAATCACCTCGGTCCAGCTTTTAAATGCATTTGTAGAAACCTCAAACACGTTAATTTCCCCAAAACAACACCAACTAACAGAAAAACCCTTTTATTAGTACACGGAAAATGAAGACAGCCTTCACACGCGCGTCTGAGCCACTGCAACGCCCCTTCTGCCACATCGCCTGAAGTTCAGCCAAACTTTACGTTTAAGCAAGACGCAAAAGCAGGCAGTGAGAAAGCACCGATCCTTCCAGCTGTACCGGGAAACGGGCGGTGCTGAGCGCCCGTGCGGGACGCAGCAAGAGCCACACACCGAGGGGTTTGGGGACGTGGGGTCCCGACTGCGGCCCCCTCGAGCTGCGCGCCCCGCCCGCCTCCCCGCCGGCCCCGGCAGCGCCTCCCGAGCCGCAGCAGCACGCGGAGCCGCGGACACCGGGATGCGACCTCCGGGACAGACAGACAGCGGGGCTGGGGGGAGAGCCTAAGGGGCGAGGCCCAGAGGCGCGGGCGGAGGACAGGGATCTCCGGGAATAGGACAGGCATCTCCGGGAATGAGACATAAGAACAGTCCACGAAGACCACAGCGGAACACGAGCGGCTCCGGGAAAGGGCCGGGCAGGCCCAAACGGCCCCAGGGCCGCGAGGAGGCGCCAAGGCCTGGCCGGGCCCAGACCTACCACGAGGCGCCGCTGGGGCCGCGCCAGAGCGGTCCCGAGAGCCGCGAACGAGTCTCGCCCGGGGATCTGCGGGGCCAAGACACCGAGAAAGGGGGGGCAGCGCCGCAGTGAGGCCCAGGAGGGGCGGGAGTGGCGAGTGGACAGAGCCGGGGCGAGGCAGCCGCGGAAGTCCCAGGGAAGAGGGAGGGGTAAGAGAAGTTCCCGGTGGCGGCGGGCGGGGCGGAGCAGGGACCCCACAGACCCCACCGGTGCCCCTGCACTCACCGGCGCCGCTTCGCCGCGGCCCCTCCGCACCAGGCGCCCCCTCCGCCTCCACCTCACGCACTTCCGGCCCGCGCGCGCGCTCTGCCCGCCCGCAGGGGCCGCCGGGAGCCGTAGTCCGGC
>VWYI01011156.1:180680-194865 GCA_013399455.1 Anthoscopus minutus | reverse complement strand
CGCACCGTCCGTCACTTCCACCTCCGGCCGTGGCGCGGCAGTGCGCGCAGCCCTTCCGGCGGGGAGCGGGACCGCGGGCGGGAAATGGCGGCGGGGGCGGTGACGGGGTGCGTCCATGCAGCCGGGCCCGGCCCAGCCTTCTCTGCCGTGCGGGCGGCCAGGGCGCGGCGCGTCCCGGCCCCCGCCAAAGGGGCCTTGCGGGGCCTCTCCCGTCCAGCTCTAATAGTGCAGGCCTCAGGCTCCCAGTTTATCGCACGTGCGGCTCCTGAGGGCCTGGGAGGTAAGGCCCTGCTTGAGGGTGGGGCCGCTAGGATGAGGTTTTCGCCCATGGCCGAGACGGAGCTGATGGACTGGGCAGTGCTGGGGGCTCCGGGGGCGAACTGCCCCGCTGCTGTAGGCGCCGAGACAGCGCCCAGCCCGGCCTTGCCCAGCGCAGCCCAGCACCGAGGCGCGGCCACGGACCCGCCCAGTCCCCTCCCCGGACACAGAGAGGCACGCCGGGGGCATTTTCCACTTTTAATTGTTGTCGAAGGTTGTCTGGATGCATAACACTGTCACAAGGGCACAGAGCAGCGTGGTGCCAGCCGGGCCCGGGGACTCTGAACACACGGACATGCTGGGGAACGCTGGGACAGGGAGCTGTGACACGGCCCCCNTCACAGACGTTGTACCCAGCGAGTTAAATAACTACATCATTACACCACACGTCTGGGGCGGCTCCGGCAGGCTGCGAGGGTGGGCTGTCAGTCTGATAAGGTGCATATTTAAAATAAAAAAAAACCAACAAAACGAAATAAAAACGAGAACAAAGAGAGGAGCCAGGCATCCTCGCCCGGGTCCCGCAGCCCCCGGGCACCCGGGAGGAGCAGCGAGGGTCGTGTTCTGACGACAGCTACGGGTCTGCGTGGGCTGCCGGGGGCAGTGGCCCCGGGAACATCGGCCAGGCCCTCACAGCACCTCTGCGGGTGGGGAGAGCAGTGTGAGCCTAGGGAGCGCACAGTGCTGTCCCCCCACAGCCCTCCCGCTGCTCACCTGTCACCTGCGGCGGCTTCACCACAGCCTGCTTGAGGAAGGGCTCCTTGTCACCAAAGGGGATGATGCTGCTAGGGCTACCACCGTGGTGGGAGAGATCCCGCAGCTCCTTGGAGCCCTCAGTGCCCGAGAAGCCGTTCTCGTGCTTGCTGGGCTGCACGCCGTTCACCAGGGCTGCTGCCTCCTTGGAGCTGAGGGATGGGAGGGCTGGGCTCAGCACCGGCCCCACTGTCCCCCAGCCTCCCCCAGTGTCCCCACGCTCACCTTGGCTGCAGCCCCTCGCCCACCAAGCCCTTCATTACCCCCGGTGTCCCTGCGCTTGGAGTCTCTGTCTCCGGGAGCTCTTCTGCCTTTGGGATTGGCCCCAGGTGCTTCTCATGGCCTGAGGACATGGCAGAACCTGGCTCAGCCATGGCCTGGGGCAGATCACGGCTGGGGGAAGCAGGCCCAGAGTGCCCACACACCTGGGACATCTTCCTGTTCAGCTGCTTTCCCGTTTACCACCTTCTTGTCGTCCTTCTTCTGCAGGGACAGGAGAGCTGTGAAGGTCTGAAGGCAGGGGCAGGAGGGCTCTGTCGAGTGCCCCAAATGCCCACTGCCCTGGGACAGAGGACAGGCTCCCACCTTGGTGTCTGCTGCGTCCGGCTTGCGCGTCCTCTTCATGATTTCCTCCAGGCGCTGCAGTCAGAGAGGGACTCACACACAGCCCTGGCCACCCAGGGGCAGCCCTACTGCCAGGCAAGATCCCCTCCAGGGAAAAACCTGCCGTGCCCCATGCCTGGATATGCCCCCCACCCTCACCTTCTTCCTCTCCAGCCGCTCCTGCTCCTCACGCTGGAAGTGCTTCTCCCGCTCCAGGCGCTGCCGCTCAGCCTCTTCACGCGCCCTCACCTCAGCTTCTTCCTTCTGTGTCACAGCAGGGCCAGAACGGGTGAGATATGACAGGGAGGAAAGGGATGGTGCAGGGACCAGAGCAGGGACTGCTCAGCACAGCCCTGCCCCATGTTCCCTTCTGCCACCCTGGTCCTGGAGGGGCTAGGCTGGTTCCCACCCCTTCATTCCCCTGGAGAGCGAATCCATCCCTGCCTTTGTCCCCCATCTCTTTTCCCCCATACTCTATGTCACCCCAACCTGTCTCTGCAGCCGCTCCACCTCCTCTCGCTCAGCCCGGGCTCTCTCCTGGGCTTCTCGTTCCTCCTGCAGCCGCCGCTCTTCCTCTCGCTGCCGTGCCAGGGCCTCCAGCCGGCTCTGTTCCTCAGCTGCCCGCTGCGCCTGCTCCTCCTGCACCCGCCTGCAGGGAGGGGGCCCTTAGCACGGCAGGAGGCTGGGGCTGGGGGCCAGGGGGATAACACCCACCTCTCCTGCTCCTCCTGCTCCCGGCGCTCCCGCTCCTCCCGCTCCCGCTGCTCCCGGGCCTGGCGTCGCTTCTCTGCCAACAGCCGGGCAGCCTCCTCCCGGTCTGTGGTGCCGGCAGGGGGTCTGGCTGGGGGGCTGGCCGGCACAGGGCCGGGGGCCACAGGGACTGGGGGACCTGGGGGAGGCAGGAAGTGTCAGGGCTGCTCTGGCTTCTCCCAGCATTGTGGCTTCCCTGGCCACACTGTACCCACCTGCCGTCGGTTCTGTAGGCACCTTGGGAGGCTCAGGAAGGGCTGGGGGTGCCAGACCCCGCTCTTCCTCCTTCCTCTCCCGTGCCTTCGCCTGGCTCTCCTGCTCTCCTCGCTCCTCCCGGGCCCTGGCCCGTACCTTGGGGGAGGAATGGGTGCTTCGAGGCAGGGGCGGCTTGTGGGGAGAGCTGAGGGCCAGGCTGGGGGACGCCGGGCGAGCCTTGGGGGTGGCAGGGGATGAGGGACGGTTCTTGGGGGCAGCAGGAGATGAGGGACGGTTCTTGGGGGTGGCAGGAGATCTTGGGGGTGGCAGGAGATGAGGGACGGTTCTTGGGGGCGGCAGGAGATGAGGGACGGTTCTTGGGGGCAGCAGGGGATGAGGGACGGTTCTTGGGGCCAGGGCTGCAAACAGAGCAAGAGACTGTTAGTGGCGCTGGGGCAGGCCCCAAGTGGGGTCAGAGGAAGCCTCAGGGTGGGGGATCCCAACCTGCCATCAGCTGTAGGCAGGAGCCGGGGCTGTGCCACTGGCAGCGACTGCCGCTTCTTGAGGCTGCGCTCACGGGACAGGGCGCTGCGCTCCTTGGCGTTCTCCCGATCCTTCTCCTTCTTCTCCTTCTTCTTCTGCTCCAGCCAAGGACAGACAGATAGCATCAGCACTGGCTGCTGGGCTTGGCTGGAAGCCACACCATGCCCCACAGCTGCCCTGGCACCCCGGGTCCCTGCGGGAGGTGGCACTCACAGGCGAAGGCTCGGTCCTGCGGCGCGGCGTCACATCAGGGCTGGCAGCGGCCGCCTTCCGGCGCTCCCAGCAGCGGTGTGGCAGGCGGTGGTTGTGGCAGGGGCTGAGGGGGCTGGCGGAGGCTGAGCGGGGACACACAGGCACTGGGGGACGAGTGACCAGGGTCAAGATGGAGCCGGCACCAACACCAGCTCCCCACTGACTCCCAGCCCCCTCATCCTGGTTTTCATGTGCCAGGACCTGTGTCCCTCACCCCCCAGGGGCTCACCCTGCTGCTCCTTGCCATTCCCAGCCAGCGTCACGGCGCTCCGGCTGCGTGCAAGGAAGGACAGGGTGGGCGTCATCAGCCGGTCCACGATGCTGCTCTCCCATGGGCTCAGCTGCAAGCTGCGGTCTGGGGAGGGAGAGGGGCCATTAGTACACCAAAAACCTCCAGATCCCAGTCCTGCCCCCATAGCTGGCACTGGGAGGGAGCAGCCGTGTGTCTGCAGCAATACCATGGTGCATGCACAGTTCCAGGAGTGCCCAGAGCTTGGCCGTGCTGGGGAAGGGTCCCCACGGCCCCACAGAGCTGAGCAGGATGAAGGGCCATGCGGGCCCAGGCATGAGTGGGCACCTGTGGACGGCGCTGTGGCATGACGACAAGGGTGTCCTGGTGTCCTGTGGACACCACAGTCACCGTGTACCAGTGGTGCCGGGTGCCACCCTGGTGACAGCAGCCTCTGCCCTCTCCTTGTGCCCAGCATTGGCACCCTTCTGTGCCCCTACCCTGTGCCCTGGCACGTACCAGCTGCTCAGGGAACACCACAGTGTGCCCTCATCCCATGGGAGTTGTGCTGAATCACCAAGCGTGCCCCAGGAGCCAGGCCAGCCTCACAGCACCCACAGAATGACTATGCCTGGTCACACACCTGGCTCAGCTGGGCACCAAGCTGCCACTGGCTGTCCTGCAGCATGTCACCAAACACCCCACGGCGCATGGAAAACACCCAAGGAGACAGGGCCCCTCTGCCCCTCTCCACTGGGTGTCAGGCCAGAGGCAGCACTGGCTGCCGAGAGAGGAGAGCACAGAGTGCTGCAGAGGGGCAGAGTGGCAGGTCTGGCACAGGCCCAGGGAGATGCTGCTCCCACCCGGGCAGTGCTGACAGCCCCCAGGTGCCTGTCCCTGGGCTGAGCCCCAGCACAGGGCAGTGGGAGCTGCCTGCGTCACCAGAGTCACCAGCGTCAGCTGCTCTGGCTATTTATACCCGTCCGGGAAGGCGCCCATTGCCAGGCAACCCCGAAACACAACAGCAGCCCCGGCACTGGACACATCCCTCTGTTGGACACATCCCTCCGGCATGGCTGCAGCCCTGGGCAGCACTCCCAGGGCCAGGATGACCTTGCAGCAGCACGGCCACAAAGCTCTGTGGCACCCAGCCCCATGAGCCTGTGGGGACACTGGCACTGTGCCCAGCCCCAGGAAGGCTGGCGACAGGCAGCCCCTCTGTGGCTGCACCAGCACCCACCGGAGCTGCCCTGGGGCAGAGAGCCAGGCTCCTGTCCCCATCCTGGCGCCCCACCGGGCTGCCACCACCCAGCCATTCCTCCTCCTCTTCCTTCTCCTCCCAGCCCACACAGCCTCAAGGAGCCACCGGCCGGTTCCAGCCTCCTCCCGCAAACAGCAAACGGCTTCTCCTCTCTCCGCGGGCACCTGGGGATGGGGGACCCTGGCATCGGGGGTCCCCAGCGCTGGGCGGGGGCCGGGCTGTGCCCCCTGCGCTGGGGCAAACGCAAAGGGCTCTTACTTCTACTGGGAGAGTTCCAGAGGGTGGCGGAGGATTTGGAGAGCCGCTTGTTGATTATAGAGTCGACGTGTTTGGGGAGGTTTACAGCGGACACCGAGCACCGGCTCGCACCTGGAGGAGGGAAAAGACACAAGGGCATTAAGGTCCCAGGGCCAGGGCCGAGCCCCCCACATGCAGCATGCACGGCTGTGCCAGGGCACAGGGGCGGAAGTGGAAGGACCAGGGATGATGCTGGAGTCCAGGAACACAGCACAGAACGGGGTAGGAAATGCTGGAATCCAGAGACATAGCACAAAATGGGGCAGGAGATGCTGGAATCCAGAGATACGGCACAGAGTGAGACAGGAGATGCTGGAATCCAGTGACACGGCACAGAGTGGGGCCAGAGGACATACTGGTGTCTGAAGACACGGCACACAGCACTGGCATTCAGTATGACAGTGTTTGAACCCTGCAGGGTCATGCTGGCATCATGCAGGGATCTTATCCTCAGAGAGCCAGAGCAGCTCCCAGACCCCACTACAAAAGCCTTCCCAAACACAGGGAATCGGGAGTGGTTGGCTGGGGACCTCACCAGCACCAGGCCAGCATCCACCCTGGGGGAGCAGGGTGAGGGCAGCAGGGCCAGACAGACACAGGACAACATCACACTGGTGCAGGGTCACAGAGGCACTGCCAAGGCAGCCCTGGTGGCTGGCAGCACCTCCACAGGTAGCTGAGATCTCCC
Organism: Anthoscopus minutus; assembly: GCA_013399455.1. Lineage (NCBI taxonomy): Eukaryota > Metazoa > Chordata > Aves > Passeriformes > Paridae > Anthoscopus > Anthoscopus minutus. The sequence continues at coordinate 188,976 of VWYI01011156.1, read as the reverse complement.
CATCCTGGCTGGGCTCCTCTGCCAGGGAAGCTCAGGGCTGGTGCAGGAGGAAGATTGGTGAGTGACAGCTGGCAGCAGCTCCAGCAGCACATCCCAATGGGAAATGGCAGGGGAAGGTGTCCCCTTGCCAGACCCTGGCAGGTGCTGCACCACGGACACCCTGAGTGTGCCATGAGCCACAGTGGCACACACAGCACCAACACAGGCGTACCCAAAAGATGGAGCCTGTCCACACAGCCCAGCCAGGTACAGCCGAGCACACAACACCTGAACACACACGGCACTGGGCACATGGTGCCAGTACGCACAACCTGGCACACAACACCTGCACACAGCCTGGTCAGGTACAGCCAGGAGCACACCTGTACACAGTCTGGCCAGGTACAGCCAGGGCCACCACAGCTGCCCATGGCATGTGAAGGCCTGACAGCTCCCAGGGACACAGCGCTCTCCTCTCTGTCACTGTCCATGCCACACAGCGCTAGCACCTGCCAGCACAGTCGGGGTACAGTGGAGACCTCCACATGTCCAAGTGCTGAATCGTGCCTGATGTCCCCTAAGAAGCCCCCAGGGAGCAGGACCAGCTTCTGCAGCCACACATACAGCCACAGTCACCTCCATACTGGACCTAGAGGCGCCAAGCACTGCCCCCACCCAGCTGGGGGACAAGGTCGCAGCACAGACCCCAACCAGAGCTCGCAGAGGCCATGTGCAGCTCCACAGCTCCTGGGGCCAGGGGCTCTTCACAGCTGCTGGAGACCTGGCAGTGAGGCCATGGCATGCCAAGGCAGCCAGGGTTGCCCCCAGGCAGGTCTCTGAGTGGAACAGGGACAGTGACACACAGCCTCCAGCTTGCACCCAGCCCCACAGGAGCAGGGAACAGCCACAGGACCCCATCAGTCCCCGGCACAGCCCAGAGTCATAGCAGCATGACCCTACCAAGTGGGCCTGAGCTGGGTTTGAGGGTTGGCAGAGAGATGTCCAGCTGCCTCACCACTGTCAGAACGACAGAGTCCCCACGTGCCTGTGCCCAGCCCAGCACTCACCATCCTTGTGTGCGGGGGAGCCGTGGTGCAGGGCCCCAGCCCAGGACCACCGCTGCTGCCGGATCTCTGCCCATGTCTTCTTGACCGACCGCTGGATGGCTGCCTCATAGCGCTCCTGTCCGAGGGAGAGGGACAGGCTGAGCCTGGCGACTGCGGGAGTGGGGCAGGGGCCAGCCAGAGCCTCCCAACACGAGCCCATCGCAGCGATGGAGATAGGACAGTGATGCCTGCCCTGGCCAGGGCACAAGTGCCAAGAAGCTGAGCACAACACAGGCTCTGCACCATGAAGGGCAGCAGAGGATGGGCACAGTGAGCAGCTCCCAAAGGGCTCATGAAGCATCTACTGAAGGGCTGCTGGAGCCATGATAACTCCTCAGGGATCACATCCCATGTGCCGCCCCAGCCCCCTGTTCACTGCACCCACGATACCCATCCCCATCCCCACCTTATTCTTCTCCAGCTTCTGCCTCTGCCGTTCCTCCAGGACCGCCCGGCGCTTCTCCGCCCGCAGCCGCTGCTCCTCCAGCCGCTTGCGCCGCTCCTCTAGCTGCTTCTCCCGCAGCAGCCGGGCCTTCTCCTCCTTCTCCAGCCACAGCACCCGCTTGGCAGCTGTGGGGGGCAGCGGGGTCACACTGGAGGCACAGCCCTGGCCGGCCCCATGGTGGGACTGCGTGCCCATGCCGGCGGCGTGGGGCCACAGGCTGGCTGTGGCCAGGGCACGCGGCCGGGCTTGCGGGGCAGGCAGCATCACGGCCGGCGAGGGAGGGGTTTGGGCCAGGACAAAAGGAAGGCCAGGAGCCCGCCGGGAGCCCGCTGAGCGGCGCGGTGAACAATGGGGGAATGAGGGTGGAAAGAGCGCGGGGACAAGGAGGCCCCATGCACAGCGCAGGGGCCCCGCTCGCCTGCTGCCCCGAGCCACTCTGGGGCTGCCTGGGGCTGCCTGCACACGGCAGAGCCGGGCACCAGGGCTGGTGGCACCTGCACAGACCGAGGGAGTGTCCAAAGCAGGGAGCAACAGCGTGCTGGGGTGTCAGCAGCATGCCCGGGGGTCAGCGGTGTGCCCAGGGGTCAGTGGTGTGCCCAGGGGTCAGCGGAGTGCTGGGGAATCAGTGGTGTGTCTGGTGGGCAGAGCTGCCAGCACTGCAATTCCCTCCTGGGCTCATCTTACCACAGCTAATGGGATTGCCCATGACCCGGCAAAGCTCCTTAGCCCCTGCCTCCCCCCATCCACTTTCCCTCCCAGCCCCATACCCAGGTACTTGGCCCGTTCCTCGCGCCGCTCCTTTGCTTGTTTGTGCCTTGCCTGGGCTTTCTGGGCATCTGCAGAAGAGAAACACCGTCAGGGTAGCACCCAGCGCCACCAGGAATGCATTGGTGCCACAGGGTGCAGCATCACTGGAGCACCACAAACTCCTGGCACCCACCTTGCTTGGGTCGGGAGCTGGCAGCAGGAGACGGTGAGGGGCGGTTGCTCCGGGGGGTCACGTCCTTTGAGGGCCCAGCTGTGGCACTCAGGGAGCTCTTGGTATCAGGAGGGGCCCCTTCAGTGGCAGCTGGGGCTGAGGGCTGGCTCCCATGGGGCAGCGTCTCCGTGGAGCAAGGGGCAGCAGCGAGGATGGGGACAGGCTGGCCAGGGGTGTGGGGCAACGCCTCCTCTTTGGGGTGCTCCATCCCAGGTGGCTTAGGGGGTCCGGGGGGCGACCAGTCGCAGCGGGGGTGAACACTCTGTGCTGAGGGGACCACAGTCGCAGGGCTGAGGGACACGGGCTCTGCTGGCAGTGCCACGGCTGCAGGGCCGGGTCGGTCACGCTGTGGGGGGCTGCTCTCAGAGGGGGGCATCACGGCCGGGGGGCAGACGGGCTGCAGGGAGGGGGGCACGGCTGCAGGGATGGGAGAGACGATCTTTTCAGAGGGGCTGATGGCTGTGGGGACAGGTGGGACGGTCTTTTCCGAGGGGATGACATCTGGAGGGCCGGGTCGGTCGCGCTGGGGGGGGCTGCGCTCTCCCTGCAGGGCATCCCCAGGCAAAGGGGGTGGCACGGAGGCCGGGGGGATGCTGTCTCCCATCGGGGATGGTGGCTTCCCTGCAAGAGGGGCAGAGCAGAACACAAGGTCACTCAGTTGGAAAAGCCTGTGGAAGACACATCCTCCCCAAATACAGCCCTGGGGGGGCACAGCCCTGTTCCCCCAAACACAGCCCTCAGGAGCAAGGCCAGGGAGGGCACTGTGACCCCACCTGAGCCCTGCTGCTGCTGCCCCGATCCTGGAGGGCACCTGCAGCAAGGGCCAGGCGCTGGGTGCACAATGCACAGAGCGACAGCCGGGCTCCACCAGGCACTGCCACCACAAGGCTGCCCTTCATCCCCTGGCAGCTCTGCCTGGCCCTGCCCCTGTGGGGGAACACAGGGCCAGAGACCCTCCATGGGCACGGGGACCCCTGCCACTCTCCCTGAGGGGACGAGGACGTCGAGCGCTTCCGCAGCACAGTCAGAGGCAGGATGGGCGCGGGCCGTGGCCTGACGTCACCGTGACAGCCCGTGGCCCCCATCGCGCCACGGACCCGCAGCCATGAACTCATGGCCCAGGAATGCACACGAGGCTGCCAGACAGAGCCCCCTCTCCTCGTGGGGCCGGCCATGGGGCAGCCCAGGGGATCTCCCCTGTTCTGGATGGCCCCCAAGCACCCCTAGGGAGCCCTGAGCACACCCCAACACGGTGCCAGTGCCTGGCAATGCCATGGCACGTGCCCTGTGTAGGTGTTGGAAGTGTCCTCAGTGACAACAGTGGTGGTGACTCCCCCAGCTCCCATTATCAGCCCTTTGCAAACAAACCCTTCAGTACTTGCCAGGATCCCAACTCCAGCCCCCACGCAGCAGCAGCACCATCACTCCTGGTCAGAATTATGCCAGACCCCGGCCAGGACACACAGCTCCCGCCCCATGGGCACCACTGCAGAGCGAGCCCTCGGCTGCAGGGAGGATGGCAGAACCCCAGTGACCAGCACTCACCACCAGCTGATGTCACGCGCTGGCCCAACCGTGTTTGTAGAGCTCTCCACAACCCTCAGCGAGGGGCAGAGTGTGGGTTCTGCAAACACAGCCGGCGCCGCTCCTCACCCACCCCACGGCTCCTCACCTGCCCCCCGCCCTCTCATCCATCCCATGCTGGAGCACTCTGAGCCAGGGTCAGCTCAGGCTACCCAAAGAGGCCTTGCCAGCCCCCTGCACCAACAGCATGGGCACACCCCAGGTCCTCTGAGAGGGGCTGGGGGTGCTGCTGCAGCCCCCCAGGCCAGGGCTGTGCCAACAGGGTTCCCCCACCCTGGGCTCTGTGGGGACACAGTCAGCGCCAGCCCCCCCGCAGACTTTCCGGGTATTTTCTGCTGCAGGAAGCCAGCCCATCCCCTGGCCCCGATCCTGCACATCCCATGTCCCCAGCACTGCGCCCTGTGAGGCGGCCATCGTGGGGCTGGGACTGGGGGCTCCCCTGCTCTGTCCCCCCGAGGCTGCCTCAGATGGGCAACCACAGGCAGCAGGGCTTGGCAGCCCCCAGGTTCCAGATCCCAGGATGGCACCTGCAGTGTCACCACACGTGTCCCAGCTGGGAGGGGTGACCCTGGGACCACTGTGGTGGCACAGCCAAGTGCTGCCCACAGGGCCAAATGAAAGCATCAAGGCCTGGCTGATCCCCTGAGCAGATGGAAATACCTCAGAGAGCCCTGGACATGTGGGAAGCACTGGCAGGGGACACTGGGTGCCTCCTACCACCCCACACAGCCAGGCACAGAGCCCTGGGCAGAATCTGCCCTGCCCCACTGCCCAGAGAGACAACAGCACCTGTGGCCAGGGCAGGGCTGTGGGCATGGCCAAGACCCCCAAGGTGGGGCAGGGCCAGCCCTGCCGCCATCTGTCCCTGTCGCTGCTCCAGCACGGCAGCTGCCCTGAAACCCAACGCTGCCTGCGCCCAGGCGGCGCGGGCGTCCCCTCTCCCCTGGCCAGGGCATTCCACACGGATTAGCTCCTGTCCCCCCCAGACACGCAGGCACGGCTGCCCTGCAGCACCCAGCCCGGGCGAGCCTGCATGGCACCGGCCCCACTGCTGCCAGCGGGACGGCACCGTGCCCCGCGCAGGGAGAGGTGCTGCCCTCCACGCCGCATCACCCAGCCCATCCTGCTCCTCCTATGGGACCCTTTGTCACTGGTGCCCGTGCCACCGAGCACCAGCAGCACCTCCAGCCCGGCAGTGCCCGGTGCAGCGCGGTTCCTTGGCCAGCACATGGCCAGGGATGCTAAGCCAGGCGGAGGCAGATCCCCGGTGCCGTGAAGCGAGAGCACATCGAGGCCCGCGGGCGCTGCTCGGACCAGCGGTCCTCATTAACTGTCCCTGCAGGGCACCGCCCATAAGAACGGGGGGGGGGCACCCGCCTGATGTCACCTCAGCTCCCCCCGGCTCCGTATCCTTGTGTTCCCGCTCTGCAGCACAGCCAGGGCAGCCACAGGCTGCTCCCCGTGCAGCGCCCAGCAGGGCAGGGGGCATTAACCGGGGCCAGGATAGCAGGGCTGATGCATTGGAGGTCATTGGTGAGCAGTGGAAAGCCACCTAAAGATGCTGGCATCACAGTGCCCAGCCGCCTTGGCCATTGCACCAGTCCCTGCTGTGCCAAGGACAAGACCCTGAGGCCAACCCAAAGAGCCACTGCTGGTCCTGCAGGGCTGCTCCCCACTTCCATGTGACCAATACACCCTCAGGCCTTCCCTGGTGCAGCTGTTCCCAGTCTGCCTCCCCTGCCTTGACAGCAGCCCCATAGGGATGGGCCCCTGGGTCTCTTGTTGCCTGCAGGTCCCGGTGCAGAGCAGGAAGGAAGCCGTGACCACAGAGCAGGGATTGCTCTGTGGGTGCTGGTCTTCACTCTGCCTGAGGCCACCAAAGCACTGTGGGATGCACTGGGATGCTCCAACCCCTGGGGGTGCTCCAAGCCCCAGTGCAGCCCCTGATCCAACCCCTGCTTGAACACTCAGCTGTGCCTTGGGGCTGAGCCCTGCCCTGTCCCTCCCAGCTCCTGGGATTCCCCTGCGCTGCAGCAACCCTCACACCTGGATGACAGGGACAGTGAGCAAATGCTCCTGACACATCCCTGGAATGTCCACAGCACATTCCCAACACGTCCCCACTATGTCCTGCCTGCAGGCACAGCACTGACACGTACCCTCAGTGCTGGCTCACATGCCTGGGCAATGCCAGCAGCCCCCGCCTCAGGGATGGCCAGTGCCTCCCTGGCAGCCGCCATCAGCAATGACACCCTGTCCCCAACAAGGACAGCCACCTGCAGCCTGTCCCCAAGCACACAGGCACTGTCACCCATGGCTGGCTCCTCTCCTCGCCAGCTTGGAGCCAGTGAAACACAGCTGGCAGCTGGCTGGGCTTCGGCTCACAGTGCCCCAGCACTGCCCACAGCCCTGCTTCAGGGGACAGGCCTCTGGGGACAGGCTGCAGCAGGGCAGGAGGGGACAGACAGCAGGGCCCCTGGCAGGGCACTACCAGGTGCCAGGCAGGAGAAAGAGGCATATCAGCCCCCTTTCCCAGGGCTCAAGTGCTGCCAAGGCTCCGGGATAGGGGTATGGGGGGCAGCCATGGGGGAACTGCACCAGCTCCTGGGCGAGGACAGAGGTCACCGAGCTCCCATGGCATGGCCGAGCCAGCAGTGATATGCTGGGCTGGAGAGCAACAAGGGGAACTTGGGATCTTGTGGTGAGACTGAGGCCAGAGCCAGGGGGTTTCCAGGGTTTAAAACACATGTGAAGGAAAGAGCTGGATCTAATGCTGGCCCAAACATCCCCACAGCAAACTGTGGCTGTGGTCACAGTGCAACCCCAAACAGGAGGGCAGGGGCAGGAACACCTGCCCACCATCCATCTGGCATGCTGGCAGTGGCGACAGGAGGTGCCCTCGTCCTTGGGGTGACCCATGTGGCGCCACCAGTGCCCAGGGCAGCCAGCCCAGCCACGCTCCTGAAAACCTGTCTGCTAGCATCATGCTGGGAAACAGAAACCTGGCTGGTAGGCAGGGCATAGGGCTCTGCACCTGCCAGTAACCAGCCCCTTGGGGAGCAGGTCAGTACCCCCAAAAACAGGTCCTTTGCTCATAACATGGATGCAGCACCAGCCAGGGCTGGCACCGTGCAGGATCCAGCTCTGTTCCCGGCAGGCTGCCTGTGGGGCTGCCCCAACCCTGCTCAGAGCCCTCCAAGGAGCGAGAGCTGTGCTAACTATTTTGGACATGGCACCACGGGATTGTCACATCACCACTCTGCACGTCACATCACGTTGCTCTGACGGTTTCACAGCAGCGGCTCCCGCGCTGGGAGAACTCCTGAGCTGCTGCTCCCAAACACAGGCACTGGCGGGCAACCAGCTCACCCTCCCTCTCCACCATGCCACGGGAGAAGGGTAGGAGAAGCTGGGGGAAACCTGGATAAGGCCAGATCTCTGCCTGCTACCTGCCTTAGTCCTCGTCCCTCTGTCCACTGCATCCCTCTGCCCACCTGGGCAGTTCCGCAGGTCACCCTGCCCTGGCTGCCCTTCACGAGTTTCTGGCCTCCAGTGCCACTGGCTGCCCCACACGCAGGATGGGTTCCTTGAGTGAAATCCCGTCCCTGCTGGTGGCTCCGACCCACTCTAGGCAGCAAGAAAGGAAGCAGCCCGGGCTGCTCTGTCACGCAGGTCACCCACAGGAGACAGGTCAGGGATGGTCCCTGAAGGTGGACAAGGTGCAAAACAGCCCATGCTCCTTCAGCACCATTCTGTGCTCACAGTAGAGCAGCTAATGACCCATCCGGATGTTCAGAAAGCCCAGGGTGTCCGGGAGCAGCCAGCCCTGCCTCCCGGGCAGCGACAGCATCGAGCGGGCAGGCCACGGCAGGCGGGAAGGCGGCGGAGGCAGAGAGCGGGACTCAGACAACAGGGCCCAGAGCGTCACTTGCCAAGTCTGGCGCAGGACGCGTCCTTCGAGCAACGATGCCAGGACCCGCGGCCGGCTCGTGCAGAATCCGCCGGTTTTCAGCATCGCCGGGCGCCGCAGCCATCCCTCCCTCTCCGCGGGCCCGGGCGATGGAGCACTAGGGCCGAGGGGGAGGGGAGCCGCCTCTCCTCTTCCTCCCGCGGTGGGAAGCGGCTCCGCCGCGGAGCTCTGCTTAGTCACAGCGAGCGCTGCGCTGGAGCCCCGAGAGGCGACGCCAGCCCCGGCCCCGGCCC
>VWYI01011156.1:150956-170472 GCA_013399455.1 Anthoscopus minutus | reverse complement strand
CGGGGAACCAGCCCGGGGCGGGGGTGATTGGGCCCGGCCGGCAGCGCCCGGTGCGGCGGGGCCGGGCAGCAGTCGCGGCACTGGGCGCTCCCGTTTATGGCAAGTTCGCACCCAAAACGCCCTCCTGGCGTGTCTCGCTTCCCTTCTCCAGCTCATTCCGTGTTATCAGCCCGGCTGAGTCAGGAACTAGAGATGGAGCCCAAAGCTCCAGAGCTGAGCTCGAATGCTGGGTCAATCCAGGTCGAATTCATTAACTTTTAATGCAAAATAAGGAAAAAAAAAAGAAAACCTAGGATTTTCTCCCTTAGCTGCCGTCTTCTGCCTCTCCACACTCCAGGGAATTCTTTTCTAGGGATTCAGCTCCTTAAATACAACGATTATGTAAAGAATTGTGTTAATTCACTGGAGTTCTGACACTTCCGTAGGCATAGAACCGATGCATAGTGTGGAGACCAATAATAAAAATACTGGGAAAGCTTTGGGCACTTCAGTTGCATCAAATGGGATAAAAATGAAAAATTTTTGTCCAAATCTGAATTTAGGAGTTTGCCTTCTAGTAACAGCTTAAGTTATCTTTAATAATAACGTCTCAGCAATAAGTGAGGTCAGCTGTGGGTATGTTGGGCCTGGTGGTGGCAGGTAGCACTGCCATGGCCTCACATGGTGACAGCACCTCAGGCTGGAGACAGCTGGATTCCCTCCATCCATCCCCATCCCTTCTCCACCTCTGTCTTTACTAAAACAACTGAAACCCTTAAAACCAACACTACCTGTTCTGCATGTCTGTTAAATTCTCTGCCAAGTCTCTGACTCCAGCTGAGCCAAAGGAACTTCCACCTTGTCCTTCCAGTCATGTGAATTGCCCAACCTTTAGTTTTCTGAGAGGAAAGCAAATTTTTAAGTAAAGCCCCCAGGGAATGTGTCTTTAGATCCAAGGTGAGGCAACAGCTCCAAGCAGCCCAACTGCTTGTTTTTATACCTGAAGCCTTTTGTCCTTGTGAATGGCAATCCCAGAATCCCAGACTGGTTTGGATTGGAAGGGACCTTAAAGCTCATCCCATTCCCGCCATGGGCAGGGACACCTTCCACTATCCCAGAATGCTCCAAGCCCCATCCAGCCTGGCCTTGGACACTTCCAGGGATCCAGGGGCAGCCGCAGCTTCTCTGGGCACCCTTCCCCTCACAGGGAAGAATTTTTTCCTAATCCAAGAACAAGACAAGGTGGAATTCCCTGTGTCCTCTACAAAGGAAATTTCTATTTGTTTGGGGGTGTTTCCTCTGTGTGTTTGTTGTGGCTTTATGTGAACTTACAGTGATCTGTGTTGTCACTTAACTCTGATCTTGTCTCTTTTCCCTCCCTGCCTGCTGCTGCTTTCATTCTCTAGTATTGGTATTTGCCATTCATTTCACCTTCTGCCTCTCTGCAGCTCATGGTAGGTGACAGATCCCAGGTCAGCCCCTGTGATCCCTCTGCATGCCAAAACTGACAGCAGAAACCAGTGCTGGGGGTCTGTTTGTTCCCCAAAACACTTCCTTTTGCAAAGTTTTGTTCTGCAGCCTGTAATGACCTTGTTAATCACTGGTCTGGCTCCCAAAAAATGCTCTTTGACATCATTTAAGGGCAAGGATTGAAGGCAGTGGCTGAGAGAAGAGAACTTTTCCCTTTTTTTGCACATTTTCTGCAAATCTGACAATTGTGCAAAGAAAACACGAGTGACTTTGGTCCTGGCCAGTCCCAGAGTGGACATGCACAGCAGCACCTGAGTGCTGAGCTGGCCTAGGTTTGGCCTCCCTGACTCTTATCTGGGTCTGAGGAGCTGGTTTCAATCTGTGAAGCAAATTCTATACCTGGAGAACTTTCTAGGACATTTTTCTTGGAACAGAATTTCATAAATCCCTAACTGGAGCAGCATTTTGGGCCTGTTGGAAGGACCAGAACTGGAGCCTAATGGGCACTGCCCACTTGTAATGTGTTCATGAAACAGAGGGAAGAGTTTGAGTCACATCTCAACTCTAGGCCCGTGGTAGAGGTAAATTCAGGGCCCTGGCACCTCCAGCTATCCAGGAGGTGTTGGTCTCTTTCCCAAAATCCCAGAATGGTTTGGATTGAAAAGGATTTTAAAACTCCTCCAGTTCCACCCCCTGCCAAAGGCAGGGGCACCTTCCAGCAGACCAGGTTCCTCCAAGCCCTGTTCTGAGGAGAATGAAGTTGTTGCCAGGATTGGAGCTGGGATCTCTCCTTATTAAGCACCAGATTCCTTTGAGACAGCAGATCCCTGTTTCCCTCTCCGTGCCGAGGGTGGCAGCGCTGGACACGGAGGCAGCGGAGCCCGGGCGGGTTCTGGTGGGTGAATCCCTTTTCCTGTGTGCAGAACTCAGAGCTGTTCACGCTGACCTACGGCGCCCTGGTGACCCAGCTCTGCAAGGACTACGAGAACGATGAGGATGTCAACAAGCAGCTGGACAAAATGTGAGTGGATGCAGGTGGGAGCGGATCTGCTGTGCTGGAACTGTGTGGGAGCTGGGATCACAGCAGGCATCACAACCACATCCCTGTGTGCTGCTCCAGGAGCAAAATCTGGGCAGGCTGAAGTTTCTCTGATTAGACTTTGCTTCTTCACTGTCTTCTTTTCTAAATACTTGTTGTCTTTCTAAAGCTGTTGCTGTGGTCCCTTCACAGGGGTTACAACATCGGTGTCCGGCTCATCGAGGACTTCCTGGCCCGTTCCAGTGTTGGGAGATGCCACGATTTCCGTGAAACTGCAGATGTTATTGCAAAGGTAAATGTCCAAGTGCAGCTTTGTCAGGTTTTTTTTGGGGTTTTGCCTGTGAGGATGGAACATTTGCTACTCATGGGACTGTGACAAAGATCTTAGGGAGGGGAGAAGAAAGCTTTAGCCCAAGTACTGCTGTCAGTGGGAACTGGAAGAAAGGAGAGATGTTTGCAAACCCCTTGAGTAATTTTACAAAGATCAAAGCTGTGCTGTTGCCTCACCTGTTCTTTCTCCTGTTTGCCACAACAGATTGCATTTAAGATGTACCTGGGCATCACTCCAAGTATCACCAACTGGAGTCCTGGGGGCGATGAGTTCTCCCTGATCTTGGAAAACAACCCCTTGGTGGACTTTGTGGAGCTCCCTGACAACCACTCAACCCTCATCTACTCCAACCTGCTCTGTGGGGTGCTGCGAGGTGCCCTGGAAATGGTGAGCCACATCTCTCTCTCTTCCCTTGGGATGGGTGTATGGATAGCCAGGTGTCAGCAGATACTTGAACTCTGGCTCGTGTGGGTGACTTTTGGGTTTGCTTTGGACTTGAAGTCCATTCCCAGGAGAAGGACAGAGGTGCAGGAGCACTTGGTTGCTGTCATGTGTGGCAGCTGAGGCCCAGAGGTGGTGCCTGAGCCCCTTCAGTTCATGAGTCAAGTTCAAGCACTTGTAGTATCTCCCTGGATTTCTATGAAGCTCCAAAATCCTCACTCTGCAACTGCTGTGAGCCCTAGCTGGGATTTGGTCGGGACAAGAGAACAGCTGTGTCTTACATTTAGGACTCTGTAGAGCCCTGTATGTCATGCCATGCCCTTAGAGCCCTTAAGCTGGTGCTCCAGGATCATTCAGTCCCTGGAGAAGCTGTTGTGAAGAGGGAGTTACCAGCTCCTCTCTGCTGTTCCCTCACTTAGGTGCAGATGGCTGTCGATGTGAAGTTTGTCCAGGACACCCTGAAGGGAGACAGTGTCACAGAAATACGGATGAAGTTCATCAGGAGGATTGAGGACAACCTTCCAGCTGGAGAAGAGTGAACCACGGCTCCATCTCCCTGGGAACTGGAGGGACCAGCTGTGTTTGACCATTAGCTTTCCTCACAGATAGATCCATAGGGATCTCCTGCCCCTGCACACTCAGACTGACTCACTGACTGTCTCAGATGTTATTTTCTTCTACTCTCACTTCCATCTTCTGTAGAAGACAATTGTCTGGTTGGTGTTTATTTCCCTGGTTCATTCTGAAGCTTTTTCATCAGGTGATGTCCTTTTCCCTCCCTCTGGGGGCTTCCTACACTCAGTTTCCAATTGTGACCTGGGCTGGATGAGAACAACTGCTCAGACTCCAGGAGAGCTCTGGTCTCTTCGCATCTGCATCGGTGTTGGATGGCCAGAATTGGAGACCAAGCTACAAGAGTCCACTGATTCCCTGCTAAACCCTGCCCTTCCTTAAATGAGGTGTTTAAAGTCCATTCAGAGATGTGTGTAGTGTTTCTGTAGATCAAACTGGCTTCCTGCACTTGGTTCTGAAGTCGCTGGCAAATGCAAGCTTGATCCAAAGGGGTGACTGGGGAGAGCTGTTGGAGTGTTTGCACCAGGGCCAGGGCTGCTCTGCTCAAGGGGCATCACAGAAATCTGGGTATCCTATGGGCCTTTCCAGTGTCCCTCCCCAAGAAGCCTCTCAGGCGGGGAGGTCAAACTCCAGTGGAGCAGTAGGAACTATTTTACATGGAGAAAGAATGGCTAAAATGACATTGGTGCTCCACAGTGGGCACAGCCCAGAGCTGCATGGGGAGTCACAGGGTGAGAACCAAACTCAGGCTGAGGCCTGGGAGGTGTTAAAAGACATTTCAGGCTCTGTTCTGCTCTTGGGGAATGTAAAGGCTGTATGATACGAAGGTGATGCCAGGGTTTGTTCTCACTGGTTTTCAGTAGAATTTCCCAGTTTCTTGACGTGTGGCACCTGCTGCTCTCAAAAATAAATACATAAAGAAATATTAGATAGCAAAAATCAAGAGATTGGAACATCAGCTTTCTCTGCCACCCAGAGCCAGAGAACACGGTCAGGCATTGAGTTCCCAAATCACTTTATGTAGCATGAAGGCACAGCCCCTTGAGGTCTTTGTGAGCTCCAGAATCTGCATTGGTTGATGCCCAAGAGTGAGGTGAGAGGGAGCAACCCACTGCTTGTGATGCTCTTTTTTGGCTTTTCTGGAGGAATGTTGGGTCATCTGGTACTGTCCCTTTTGGCCCCAAAGAGACCCTTTGGATGCCCTGTGTGGCATGTGCCCTGTGAAGGGACAGTGAGTGGCTGTAAGAGCAGAGGCAAGGCAATGGCCCAGCGGTGACAGCTGGGTGTTTGTGGCAGAGGTGCCACATGGTCACATTGCAGAGCTCAAAACCATCCCTTATTTCTCATTGTTGACCATTCCAAGTCACTTTAAAGCTGCATTTTAGAATCAATTGCATTAAAAGAATTGCAGTGTCAATTTTTTTGGTCTTTTGCCTGTAATCTGGTGGAAAGTGGCAGCAGGGGCTCAACCCCTGCCTGAGGCTGGCAGGGTGACAGTGCTGACAGGATGCCCAGGGCTGGCAGGGAGACGGCAGCACTGCACCAAGAATTCCTGGCTGCCGGCGTGCCTGGAAGCTGCTGCCTGGAGGAACCTGCCCAGCATTCCACACACGGAGGGGCTGGGGGGAGACACTCAGTATGGCTGGTTTGGGGTCTGTGAATCCACTGTGTGCTCAGTGGCTGGCACTGTGCTGCCAGCCCAAGGCAGCTGCTGCAGGGCCAAGACTCTTTGTGGGTGTTTTCAGTGGCAAAAAAATCACCTGGAGGGGCATCTGAGCTTCCTCTGCTGCCAGCTCGGGGTGGCATTGGCCATGTAGTGCTGCTGCCAGGAGCAGGGAGACAAGGAATAGCAATGGCTGCTCTCCAGGAGCAGTTCATGCTTCCCTTTCTTGTGTAAGTGTTCCCCAGGAGCTCTGCTCTGGTGGGATCTCTGCTCTGTGCTCGCGAGCATTCTCTGGTCTGGGGTCATCCTGCAGTCACGCTCCATCCTGGGCACTGAGTGCCCAGTGCTGTGCCCCGATCTCTGCCAGCCCTGAGGATGGGGAAGTGGCAGCTTTTGCAATAAAGCAGGTTTTTTTGTCTGGAGCTGGCGAGCACCATGTGCTGCCAGCCTGGCCAGGAGTAGGAGCCAGCCAGGGCAGCCCCAAACAGCCCCAGCATGCACCCAGTTCCTAAGGCTGTGTCACAGAGGATCTGGGAGGAGTGAGATCCCTTGTCCTCACCCTTCAGAGTGGATCCTGGACTCCTGCTCCCAGCCCCTTGGGGACTACAGTAATTTGCTGGGGCGACAGGGTCAAAACCAGCCCAGACCTTCTGGAAGAACAAAAAGCAGAAATTGCATTAAGTAAATTAAAACTGTCTACTACTGAGCAGCTTGCTGCAGACAAGGGAGAATATGCAAAAAGCTCTGTTTGAAACCTACTAAATATTACCATGTGCTGTTTATAGGAAACAAATGGGGAAAGGCATCTGCATCAATAAACCCCAACGTGGCTGGGCTTGGACTGAAGCCTTTCCACGGCTCTTGGTTATTGAATACCCGTGGCTTTCATGTGGTGCCAGCCCTGACCCCTGACACATACCGCAGAGGGGAAAGTTGACTTGTGGGAATAATAGACATTCCTAGTGAGCGATTTAACCTGGCAGGAAAAGAGGCGACTTCCAGCCTCTCACATCCCTGCGTGATATTGGAGATGACAATAGCAACAAGTCAAAAGTCAAGGAGGGAATGCGGGACATGGGGTGGAAGTGGTGCCGGAGAGCAGCGCTGCGGGACCCCGGTGCCTGGGGTGAGCCCCCCATCCAGCCCCTGTGTCCTTAGCAGCCTGAGCACCCCGTGATGGCACTGGCCACGGCTCCATGTCCTGACCACATCCCAGGCTCCCAGAGCAGCAGGATGCAGGGGCTTTGGTTGCTGTAGAAGTGGAAGGAGTTTTCCAGCCTTTGTTGCCCTCCTGCAGGAAAGTGGGACATTGGCTGGTGTTCTGATGGAGCACACTGGCAGGAGCTGAAGGTGAATGTGTGACTCACAGGGTCCAGGGTGAGAGTTTAAACCAGTTCATGTTCCCAGAGTGGGCACAACCTGGCCAGTGTTGAAAAACCTAGACAACCTGGCTGCCACTCCTGGCTGGTGGCAAGCTCTGGCCACATTTCCCACTCAGAGTGGGACTCACCAGCCATGAGCCAGGTCCCTTCTCTACTCTCCAGTGGGAAGCACAGCTCCCAGCTTGGTTCATGTCTCCCAAAACAGGGTAGGTGACATCCCTGGGCACTGTCCAGACCCCACAATCCAACACTTGCTGAAGGGGCAGTGATGGTGCTGGGAGAGGATCCTGGATGGGACAAGAGAATCTCTCTGGGAAAGAAGTGTTTCCGGGCTGGTGTCCTCATTGCTGGGGCAGCTCCCACAGCTTTCAGCCAGATGTGCTTGGCCAGGGTGCCAGGCACTTGCTGAGGCCATGCAGAGGATGTTTCACCCACAAGGGCTTGTACACTGGGGATGGGGCTTGTTGGCAGGGCTGGCACAGTGCTGGTGGCCCCAAGGAGCCAGGTTGGGGTGAAGCCAGCAGGGACAGGCGGGTACCAACCCCTCAGAGGGCTCTGGCCCTGTGTCCCCCCACCTCAGGGGCCTCTGGCCCTGTGTCCTAAGCACCTGCCACATGCAGCTGTGGGATACTTGGGGTGTGGGTACCACTCAGGTGCAGATCCAGCTCCCCCTAGATGCCCAGCTGTGGGCGACCTGGCAAGCACCTCCCCATGCTTGGCACCAAATCCGTGAGAACACGTTCTCTGGCTGATAATGATCTGTCGAGTTTGGCTACGTGGATGTTTTTATAGCCCTTCCTGGGCCTCAAACACGTGTTTGGCTACCCTAGAAGTGCAGGCAGCTGACAAAATCCTCTCAAAAGGCACGGCCACGCTGCACCCCGTGCCCTGCCCCAAATGCAGTTTCCAAAGCTGGGAATGCCTCTGGCAGCAGCGCCCGGTCAGGGCAGCCCTTTGGCGATGCTCCTTGGCACCCGCCCTCCCGCAGCATCCTTTGCCAGGGCGAGGAAGAGGAGGAGATGTCTGCAGTTCCTCCCTCGGGTCAGGGGACACAGGAGCAGCCCCGGCAGCGCTGCTCGGAGCTGAGCCACATTCTGGTGGCGTTTGGTATTTGGGGTGACGGGAAGGAAGCTCCATTGTTCCTCTTTTATTGTTTTGTGTTTCCTAAGTGGGATCGGCCCGGCTGCGGAGCGGATCCAGCCCTGTGAAAGCCAACACTGCGCCGGAGGCAGCTGCTGAGTCCTGGGCGAAGGGAAATGCAGGGAGAATCGTCCTTGCTCCAGCACAGACAGGCCACCAGAAACACGTGCAGGGATGATGAGTGGCTGTGGCAGGGACACGACTCATCTCAGTGTCCTCCTGCCCCCGGTCAGGTCCGTGGCCCCGGCTCTCCGTGGTGCTTTGTTCCTCTATGGGGCCATTTAGGCAGCGGCAGCTGGCGCCAGCTGCAATGGGAGGGACGATCCAGTGGCAGGGAAGGAGGCGACCTCGGCCACGCCACCATTCCCAGCCCCATGGCATGACCGGTGCTCTCCCCTGTGCCTGGGACAGTCCAATGCCCCATATCTCATTCCATTCCACACCCCCAAACCCCGATAATTCAAACCCCAGCGCCGCTGTCCCACCAGCAGCGACTCCGCTCCCCTCTGGAAGCCGCCCTGAGCTGCCGGCGGTGCGGGATGGGCACGGGAGCCGCGTCCTGTGGGGCCGGGATCCGCCCAAAGCTCCTGGAGTGCCCGTGGGATGCGAACAGCTCGGGCGCCTGCTCTGCACCATAAACACCGAACCCATGAGCTCGCCGGAGCCGAGGAACCCCAGGGCAGTGCCGCTCCAGCCTTCCTGAATTTCCACAGGAAAATTCCCAGCTGCAGCCAGGACTCAGAGAGCCCAGCATGGTGGGTTTGCCCAGAGGCAACTCAGAAAGCTGCTGGTGCTGAGCAGCCTTGGCCCACAACGAGAGCCAGAAACAGGCAGGAATTTCGATGAGGAATGTTTGTTTTCTTTTAAAATAGTTTTAATTGTGGCTTCTGAGTAAAGGAGCCTCTGGAATTGTCGATCTTTCCCTGAGCCTGTGGTGAATGAGGGGTTTGGGGCTGAACCGCTGGCAAAAGCAGGTTTGATATAATTTTGTTGCTCTATTTCTTATGGTGTAGATAAATCACACCAAGAAAAATAGGATTAAAAACAGTCTACAATGATTTAGGTGGAAATGGGGAGAGGAAAAGGAAGGGAGGAAAAAGTCAGGAATGCAAGGGAGTATGGGACACTCCCAAGCTGAGTCACCAGGCACAGAGAGGATCCCCTTACTAAATTTAGCCTCAGATTGGATCAGTGGATTAAGCCTAAAGGATTTACCAACACTCAATCATAACAATACCTCATTAACACAGCAACAGCAGCACTTGATCAGTTGAATAATTTAACTCATACAAAATGACTCAAATGGGATTTTCTATAACCAACACTCAACTGAATTATCAATCTAAAGTAGCAACATCCATAACATGCACACACATGGACATAAAGAGCCTGCACAAAGGAACACACCTGTGAGAAATTCCCCTCAAGTGCAGCAAAATACTCACATTGATGCATCTTCTCAATGGTGAAGGGTAGAGCTCCCTGGTGGGGATTAATCATCCCAGGCTCCATCATCATCATTGGTCTTCTGGGTATCACAGGATGAGCTCCAAGAGGAATTCTGCTCTGAGGGAGATCCTGGCACAGCCGCTGCAGCCCAGGAGAGCTCCAAGGGTGTGACTCAGCACCACTGGTTACAGGGTTGTGAGATGACTTACTTCAGGCATCAGTGAATTCCCATCCTAGCCACAAACCCAGTTGGTAGCTATGGGAATTTTCCTCGAAGCGTCCAATAACTAAAATATGATTCCACTCCGGCTGTTTTTCAGCAGAAAAATGAAGTCTTGAGGCTGTTTGTGAGAGAAAACAGGAGCTCCTGAGAGACCAGGAATTCTGGGAGAAGAGCAGGTTTCTGAAAAGCTCAATAGGAGCCACCTGCCCAGAAAACATTAGTTAAAGGGGAGACCTAATGAGCCAGGCTGTCCCTAATCCCATTAATTCCCCAACCCTGATCCCATCCCCAACCTCATCCTGTCCCAGCCATGGCAAGTGGCTCACCACAAGCAGGACTGAACCAGACGCCTGGATGACCAGGGATGGCTGCAGTCAAGATTTCCAAATAGTTCAGTTAATAGAGAAAAAACAATCTGAACATTTAAAACCAGTCCCCTCCCCGAATGAAGCAAAGCCCCAGACGTTCCTTGCAGCCCCAGGATCCCGTTGGCTTCTCCCTGCCCATCACACAGACACAGGAGCTGACTAGGGGAAAGTGCTCGCCAGAACAATGTCTCTTTTTACAGCAAAAAAATATTGATTTTATTTTAATTAGTGCTAGCGCTGACATCCAAGAGCTCAGGGAGAAGTTGCCAGGCACTGGGCTGACTCTGCCCTGGGCTGTGGTTCCTTGTCCCTGTCCCATGGCAGGCACAGAGCCCCCCACAGCTGCCCACATGCCCTGGCTGGAGCCAGCGACTGCCCGGGGCTGGGACCAGCGTTGTGGCCTCTTGCCCAAGCTCTCGGCCAGGGCTGTCACTGCTCCCCAGGCCCTGCAGTGCCGAGCCATTGCTGGGAAGGCTCTTGAGCAAGATGCCACTGAGGAGCTGGAGGGTGTTCCCTGCCAAGGGGAGAAATCCAGCGGCTTCCTCGAGCATGGAACACTGAAATGACCTGGTGGGACCTCTGCTTGCCTCGTGCTGAGGAGTCTGGAGCAGACAGAAAGGCAGTGGGGCTGCCCTGGCATCCTGCATCCCTCCAGAATCCCCCACTCCCACATCCCCTGAGCTCCCACATCCCTTTACTCCAGGGTTCAGCATCCCTCTGTCCCACACTCCTGCATCCCCCAGGCTCCTGCATCCCGGCTGGGCAGGGCACAGAGCCCCGTGCTGGCTGGGGAGCCCAGCGTTAACCGGGACATTCCGGGGAGCAGAGCCCCAGGAATGAGGAAGCCGGAGCGGGCACCGTGGTGGAAAGGGCTTGGCAGGGGCTGTGGAAAATGGAGGCCTAGAGAAATGTGACAGCAGGCTGGCCTGGCCGGCAGTACCACACAGGCGTAGTTAAGCCTTCAAGCCTGCCATTGTTCTCCCCTAATTATTCCCACTCCCTGAGTATTACACCCCATAATTCAGGAAAGCTGAGTAATGGAAGAAACAACAGCAATTTTAATCTCTCAGTACCGGTGGTCTCCACCAAAAAAATGCTTTCAAGAGCTCTGCGGTTGCGACTTCCTCGGTTTGGTGGGCAGTGCAGGGGAGGGGGAGCACGGCCACCGGCCTGTGGGTGCTCAGCTGAGACCAGGGGCGAGGAGGCCAGCGGGGATGGGACCAGGACCTTGCTCCAGGTGATGGGAAGTGATGGGAGAGGAACATGCTGGATGTTAGGGGCATCCCCACCAGGTTCAACAGGAGCCCCGTGCCGGCAGCTGGGCTGGCATTGGGGTGATTCCAGCAGGAGGGCAGCCCCTTGTCCCCTGCACAGGGGGACCTGGTGTCCTCGGTGGTGAGGATCAGAGCTGGGCAAGGCACTCTCACTGCTGACACTGTATCTTCTGTTCCTGGCTAAACCACACAGAACTGGCTATCAGTTTTTGGCCAAAACATGTTTTCCTGCCTGGGAGCTGCCTTTCAGGAAAGGAAATTCTGAACTCCCTAGAAGTGCTCTTGCTTTTTGACAAATGCCACTGCGGGTTTGTTCCCTAAGGAGCAAAAACCACATTCCCACTCCTGCAAGGAACGAGACCAGGAGTCAGCACTGGCAGCACCAGGGTGCTCTGGAGGGCTCATGGGCAGGAGGGACCCCCAGCCCTGCCAGGGGTGCCCCTCTGCCCACTCCAGCACCCCTGGCCGAGTCCAAGCACCTGCAGTCTCGCCAGCCCTGTTCCCACTGCGGCTCTGAGCATGAGTAATGTCATTGGTGGGTCACAATGAGCCTTTGTCTGATTTAGCATCACCTGCTCATCAGATCTTGGGGAGCAGGAAGAGGAGGATGGGCAGCAGTGCCCTCAATAGGGCCAGAACAGATGCACTGAGCTGGAACCAGGCATCTCTGGGGAACAACTCGAGGCCAGGGTGTCGCCAGCCTTCATCTCTCCTTCCATCCCTCCCTCCCTCCCTCCCTCCTCAGCTCTGAGATGCAGTAAAAGCACCAAAACTAAGTGCAGGTCTGCCCTGCCCCAGCTTCCTGTAGGCACAACCCTCACCTGCTGTAAATTACCGCAGCCATTTTCCCTCCCCTTGGAAGTTTTGGCAGTAGCAATGCTCGCTGGAAGAGTGAAGTCACAGAGCCGGGCAGGGACCTGACACACTCAGGAGCCGTGCAGGGGTTGCACCGGGGCCGAGGGGACAAAGCCAGTGGTTTTGAGACACAGCTCAGCATCACCTCTCAGCAGCTGCTCTGAAGTTTGGCTGCAGGGTGCTCAGGTCTCCCTTACATTTAACAGAACAACGGGAGGTCACATCCCTCACCCCAGGTACAAGCTGGGGCGATGGCCCTGCCACCTTGGGAGCCGCATGGCAAGCCACCAGCCCTTGGGGACAGATCACCCCACTGCCACCCCTTAGGGTTGACCCTAATGACATGCAGCTCAGCCTGCCCCGTCCCCGAGCGCTGCTCCTCGGCACATCCCCGCAGCCCTGCGGTGACCGAGCAGGGCAGACGGGCCGGGGCGGGGTGGCCGAAGGTGACGGTGGCGGTGGGCGCTGCGTCTGTGTGGTCTGAGCCATCTGGATGCACTTACAGCAATACTGCAGCAATTGCGGAAAGATCAAAACTCTTCAGGCCAACCTTGATTCCCGGTGCATTTTTTGCATTTTTGAGGACTCGAGTATTTAACCTGACAGCGGGAGGGTGTTGCCTGCACAGTCCTGGAGCCCTCCACACGGTGCTGCCAGATTCTGGGAGTGATGCCTGGGCTGCCCCGGCAGTGCTGCGAGATCCCTGGGATTCTGGGAATGACCCTGACGAAATGGGGTTGGGATCTTTGTCTGTACCCAGCGCTCAGAGCAGGCACTACTTCTGCTGGGGGGTCAAATCCCTGAGCAGGGTCCTGCTGAGACCCTGCTGCACCCCAGGGCTCCTGCTCACAGTGACAGGAGCGGGTGTGCCAAGAAGCAAATGACACCCACACGTGGCCTAGGGAACAACAGGGTCCCATCCATCCCCACCTCCCTCCTGGGGCTTCCCATCCCCCTTGAAGCTCAGATGGGAAAACTTCTCCCAGCACCCAAACCGAGGCATAAAGGGTTTGAGATTGTGACACTTTTGGTTGGCTTATGCTGTGCTGCTGTCACCTCACTGCTGTGCCTGGGAACATCCTGGTGACAGCCACAGCTGGGCAATGGCTTGGGCACTGGTGCTGTACTGGACACACTGGGGCTCCACTGTCACCTCTGAAACAGAGGATTTCCTGCAGCCCTTGATGAGCTGAGGCAGGCTGTGTCCCTACAGCCCATGGCACTGCAGCATTTGTGGCAGCATGGCCCTGAACAGCTCCTCTGAGAGGGGCAGCCCTGGTAATTAATCATTAGCCCAGCCTTTATGCCCCTCCAGGGCAATGGAGAGGGCGCAGGGGTGTCAGAGAGGGCACAGGAGTGCCAGAGAGAGCACAGGGGTGCCAGAGGGGGCACAAGGGTGTCAGAGAGAGCACAGGGGTGCCAGAGAGGGCACAGGGGTGTCAGAGGGGGCACAAGGGTGCCAGAGGGGGCACAGGGGTGCCAGAGGGGGCACAAGGGTGCCAGAGGGGNTGTACTGGACACACTGGGGCTCCACTGTCACCTCTGAAACAGAGGATTTCCTGCAGCCCTTGATGAGCTGAGGCAGGCTGTGTCCCTACAGCCCATGGCACTGCAGCACTTGTGGCAGCATGGCCCTGAACAGCTCCTCTGAGAGGGGCAGCCCTGGTAATTAATCATTAGCCCAGCCTTTATGCCCCTCCAGGGCAATGGAGAGGGCGCAGGGGTGTCAGAGAGGGCACAGGAGTGCCAGAGAGAGCACAGGGGTGCCAGAGGGGGCACAAGGGTGTCAGAGAGAGCACAGGGGTGCCAGAGAGGGCACAGGGGTGTCAGAGGGGGCACAAGGGTGCCAGAGGGGGCACAGGGGTGCCAGAGGGGGCACAAGGGTGCCAGAGGGGGCACAAGGGTGCCAGAGGGGGCACAGGGGAGGCAGGTCCTGCTCCCATGCCAATCCTGCCCATGCTGACTGACTGGTTCAGTCATTGCCAGAATTGGGGCCGTTTGGTTTTTCCCTTCTCCTCCTGGAAAGGGGCCACTTACTGTTTTACAACTAAAATAACAAATTATATCATAGAGGCTGGAGCTGCTGGGCCATGGTGTTGCACTGGGGCAGGCGCAGGCTCCCAGGCCCTCTCCCTGCTGCTGGCACAAGCCATGTCCCAGGGTCCCCAAAATGGGCCCATGTGGAGCACGCAGCTCACACCAGTATGGGCAAAGGGGGCACAGGGGATGGAGAAGGAGAAAAGGGAGCAGCAGGGCAACATCTGGCATGTCCCCATGATTGTCTGTCCCTGGTGATGCCCATCCCTCCATGGGAACACCATCCCTGGTGGTGCCCAGGGACCCTCAGCCCTGCATTCAGCTCTCCAGGGGGAACAGGCTCCGTGCAGCGATGGGGCTGCAGCAGCCCCAGCCCCCCAGGATGGCACCTGCATCCTGTGGCGATGCCACATCCCAAGCACTTGGCTTCCTCTGGGAAAGGGAAGCTGAACTGTGCCCCAGCTTCCTGTCCTGGGGAAGGCAGTGGGAACCAGCCCTGGTGCCCGCTCCCTGCCCTCCCCTCTGGAGCTGCTCACGCACTGTCTGGCCCTGCAGACAGATCTCAGGGTGCCACAGGATGCAGCACTCACCAAACAGAGCCCCCCACGCCCCCTCCCCAGGGCTACCTGCTGACAGCCCCAACAATAGTGCAGCTGATAAAACCCTACAGCCACATGTGCCCTTCCCTGCCTGTGCCCACCGTCCCCCAGTGCCAGCCTGCTGCTGGGGCATGGAGGAGCTGAGCTGGGGGTGCCAGGAGCCTGGAGCCCTCCAAGACCTGGGCTGGTGTCTCTGCTCTGCTTGACCTTCTCAGAGAATGACCCCCATAAAATGAAGCAGCAGCTGTTTGGTGGATAATAAAATGTTTTGGGGATTTTTTTCTGTTTTACAACTAGTTTACTGCCTAAATGTTACAGCAGCTCAGTAGAGCACCAGGGCAGAAAACTTCCTCTGTGTGCTCTGGGCAGCTCCCAGACCCTGCCCTCATCACAGGGGATAGGTTCCCAGCACTCATGGGAGCACCCACCCCAGCCACCAGTGCAGGAGAGGCACAGGGAGGAAGGATACAAACTGGGAGGGTGACAGCAGCTAGGCAAGCCTGCTCCTGACAGCCCCACTCTTGAACCACCTCCTTTCAGAGACAGCTGGGTGCTGTGGGGTCATCCCAGCTCTGGATTGGAGCAGCCCCCAGGACCCAGGGACTCCATTCATCCACCAGCTCTGGAGGCAGATTTACTAGCTCATAGCCAGGGGTGTTTATGGTGGGCTGGAATGTTCGTCCCCAGCACGTGATGAATTTACAACGTGCCAACGAGTGGATTTATTCCAACGCCACTGTCAGTGAATTAATCACAGCAGCCACGGGGAGGCTGGAGGTGCAGGTGGGGAGAGATGCCCGGGGAGGGGTGGTGGGGGCACATCACAGGGACGCTCCTGCCTCTGGTTGTGTTGAGCTGCGATGAACTCCGGGGCTGCCACATCCCCTCCAGCGCTCCTGGGAAGGGCCAGCAGCCTCCAGGGCTGCCCTGGGGAGAGATTTAAATTTCGGCTTCCAGTTCCACGTGCCATTTCCAAACAGAGGTTCGGGGGCGCCAGCTACCACCTGGGCTGGTGCTCTGCAGACAAGGGAGCCCTGGAAACCGTAGGTGAGTGCGGTTTTTCCATGCATATGTATATAGGAGCAGAGTCAGCTGCCAAAGTAAATACAACCCTTCCCTTTCCAAAAATGTCCTCCAGGAATTGTAAAGGATCCTGGAGCAAGAATTCTGTCTCAGATCCTTTTTGCTTTCTATTGGGGGAAGTGTATAAATTCGCTGCGATTCAGCCCGAGCAAAGGCAACGTGAGAGTGGTTTTTTTAAGGCATGCACCAAAGGTGCTGGGAGCTGGAGCCACCATGTGTACCTCGGGCAGGGCTCACGCAGGAAAACAATCCCAGTAAAGAGCTTTACAGCCACCGCGGAATGTGGAACCTCCACCAGCCCAGCCGAGCCTTGCAAAGCTAATTGCTTTGGGATTTGCTCTTTGGGGGGGGGAGGATTGAGTCTCCATGGTTGCTGCCTCAAAGGGTCCCAGCTGCCCTTGCGGTTCATTAGGATGCTGAGCGGGGAACTGGAGATGCTTTTAGGAGGCTGCAGCGGTTGTGGGGTAAGGGAAGGAGCCCGGTGGCTCCCAGCTGCAGCTCTGCCTTCTCCCATTACAGCCGGGGACCCTTCCTGCCCTGGCGGGGTCCGCGATGGGAGCCGGAGGTGGCAGTGGTGGCCCCACAGCTGCTGAGCTGGGCGCTGTCCCTGACCCCAGAGGGGTCAGTCTGACCCAGTGGGACCCATCCCGTGCTCATTCCTCAGGAAGAAACACAGGGATGTTTTTTGAGGCCTTGTGTCTCCCAGGTTTAGCTGCAGTGGCTGATTGTGGCGTTGGTGCTGCACCCGCGGCCAGCGCAGCCCGTCCCCCCAGGCCCCGGCTGCTCGCGTGTTTTCTTAACTGATCTTTTCTTGCTCGTTTAAGTGACTTTGGAAAATGGGATTTTGGCTCTTAAATCGTTCAGGGGCTTTTGAAAATTTGACTCTAAATACTTTCCGAAGTGCATTTGTATGAAGTAATTCTCTCCAACCTCCCACAGTGGTAGTCAGATTGCATTTAATCCATCACTGAATGTTCCCGAAGGCTGGGATCTGGCACCCTGCTCCACACGGAGCTGTGGCTCGCCCCGCACTGCACCGACACCGCCTCTCCTTGCCTGGTGTCCTCCTGTCCAGGCCACCTCTCACCTGCATGTCACTGCTGGCACAGCTGGGGCGACGCCTCAGCCCCTTGTCTGCCCTTGCCACCCCATGCCAGCACCTTGGGCGGGCACAGCAGCACACCCCAACCCCGCTCAGCACTGCCAGCCCAGCTCCTGCCCCCCTCCCACTCCCATGGCACATTTTCCCACTGAGCACCAAGGGCTGGTATTCCAAGCACAATTATCCATCTTTGTGGAAACATGGAAACGATATTCCAATGCACGGGGCTGATTCGATTATGTCCGTGACCCACCGAAATTAAGTTAAAGGCGTTTTTCAGCCCTAGATTGAATTATGTCTCCTCCCCCTCTCTTATTCCTCCAGTGTGCAGCAGCTGGATGGCTGGGATGGGGATTTTGGGAGGCAGTGAGCCTGGGACCCTGAGGTGCAGCGGTGCCCAGGGCTGCTGTGGTACCAGAGCTCTCACTAGCTCATGTGTGGCCCTGGCAGGGCCAGCACAATGCTGGGGACACCGTGGAGCCCTGGCACAGCAGTGGGTGCAGAGTTGCCAGGAGATACAGGCAGCAGAGCCACTAAATCCCACTCTAAGTCCAGCTTCCCTCTCCCAGGGAAGCAGAGCCATCAGCAGTGGCTCAGCACAGTGCTGAGAGGTATCAGCTGTTTAGCTCAAATAAATAAATTTGAAGTAGGATGAGTTACTCAGAGTTATGGCACTGGGTGAGTTGGGATGTTGGTCTCTTTCCTGGCTCAGCACGGGGAGCTGGGATTGCTGTGGCCTCAGCCTGTGAGATGTGAGCTCACACCTGGGTACCTTTTGGGCTGCGATTTCATTGTCATGTTCCCAACAGCTGGCACAGAGCCGACTTTTGCCTTTAGTATAAGAATATTGGTAACACACTGATGGGTCAGGTGTTGCTTGGTAATGTTTATTTAAGTCCTACATATTTTTCAGTTCCTTGTTCCCTGCCAGTGAGCAGGTGCACCAGCACCCAAACCAGAGGATCAGGGGGCTGCAGTCAGAAGCAGATGTAACTCCACAAGATATAAAAGAAAAGAAAGAACCCAGTGAGGGGTTAGAAGACCCCAGAGCAAAACTGACCATTGCTGGGCAGCAGGAAGAAGCCTGTGCATGGCCAGGAGCAGCCAGAGTGGCACAGCACAGCCAAGGCGGCGTGGCCAGGGTGCCATGGCTGCACCCCAGGCTCCATCCTGGAGAAGGGACAGGGCTGGGGAGGAAGGAGCCAGCACAGGAGCGATGACAGGCAGCAGAGACCGGCACGGAGCGAGGCTGCAGCCGATGGTTTGCTCTGCGGGACAGAGGAATGTCTGTGCTGGCAAATGAGTCTCTGAGCGGAGGAAATGCTTTGCCAGTGAGAGCTCTGGTTAAACAAGGCTGGTTCATTTCTGCGGGAGCTGCCGTGCCAGTGGAGGCCCCTCCATGCTCTGCCCTGTGCCCGGGTGCTGATACTGCAGGAACTCCGTGCTCAGGCTGCCGGGCTGGTGGCAGAGCAGCTGCTGCCAGCAGCCGCCTCGCTGGGGCTGCGGTCCCCGAGCAGTCACCATGCGTCGTGGGGCAGCCGGGTTCAGCCCCGGCCTGGAGCAGCCTTGGAGCTGCTCTGAGCTGCTCACCGTGGCCTGTGGTAAAGGAGCAGCTGCGGCTGGACCCCCAGCCCTGCCTGCTCAGGGCACGGAGGGGACCCCAGCCCCATCCGCCCGCGCAGGGCACAGCACATCAGCATTCCTGGGAGCAGGGTCCGGCCCCACGGCGGCTGCTCTCCGGGGGAAGGCATTGAGGGGGGATTAGCCGTCTGATGCCCCCCTTACTCAGGCGCTTAATACAGAAAACAAACACCCTTGTGCACCCAGCGGCCTCCATCCCGACGGGCTTTCTCCGTGCCCGTTGCCTGAGCAACCCTAATCTGCCTCCCGGGACACACCGGGGCCCTGCACCCCCGCGCCCATGCACCCCGGCAGCTGCGGCAGTGCCGGCGCTGTCCCGGCTGTGCCAGGCACGCGGCTGCCAGCGGGATGCCACCGCTCCCTCGCCTTGGCCAGCGCACGGTGCTGGGGAAAGGCGGGAGGTGGGGGCTGCAGGCACCCCGCTCTCCTGGGGAACCTCTGTCCTGATGTGTGATTTAAAACTGTGCCAAGCAGGACGCGGTCCGAAGTGTTTTGCTCGGGGAAATGGGATTTTCAGGGTGGTGAAGTTCTTCAGGGTTCTCCCACCACAGAAGTGGGGATCATCTGCTGCAGCCCCGTGTCCACAAAGGAAGTGGGCGATGGTTTTGGGTGAGCACGGGGGCAGCGCTGCTCCAGCCCTGGGCTGCCGAACGGGCCAGGAAGGGGAAAGAAGATTGGATCCCATTGCGCCCCATCCCAGGGGCAGGCAGCACCCGGTTCTGGGGGCTCTGCAGATGGAAGGGGCTCTTTTCCCACCCTGTGGCTGCTATTGCTGGCATCAGCATCCCCGGGGCGCAGGGCATCCCTGCTCCGGGAAAGGCAGGCGGGTCTGGGGGCGGCCGAGCCCACAGGCCCCTGTCCCGCGTG
>VWYI01011156.1:108262-150812 GCA_013399455.1 Anthoscopus minutus | reverse complement strand
CCGGCTCGCCGCTCCCGCCAGCGGCCGCCCGTGCCCGCCGCTCCGCTCTGCTCCGCCGCCGAGGGGAGGTGAGGTAAGGTCTGCGCCGCTCCGCCGGGATGGGGTCAGGGCTCCGCCGCTCCCGGTCCCGCTCCTCGTCCCGCTCGCCTGCGCATCCCGCGGGTTGCGCCGGGCTCGGACGGGAGTTGATCCCGTGGATTTCCCAGTCACGAGTCCCGCTGTTCTGATGCCTTTTCCCCAAGGAAAACCGCTGGATGTTCCAGCCATCCCTTTGCCTTCTCGGGCAGGTCTGAGCCCACTTTCCTCTACTTTACCTATTCTCATCCTTTCTCCCTCCTCTGATTCACCTCGGTCACGTCCCGTTCCCAGGGAGAGCCTCTGCCGTCTCCCAGTGCCCAGCTTTTTCTTTCTGCTGTTAGGAAATATGCTTGTGAGAACAAAAGTGTTTTAGGGAAAGTGCCATGACCTTTGGGACAGCCGCTGCTGGCACTCACTGCTCCAGCTCTGCCTGGAGTTTTGTCCCCTCCCGCAGCTCCCAACATCTGCACCCGGGTACCGGCACCATTCCTGGATACTGGCACTGTGACACCTTCCACAAAAACCTTGGGAAACACAAGGTGCTTATTTTTTTTAAGACTTTTGCTGTTAATTGGCTCCTGAGCTACCAGGTTCTCCAGCTTTGAACATTCCCAATAAGCCAGGAAAGATCCCCCCCTGTACGGTAGCCCCAGGCCAGGCAATAACCTACTGGAGATATTTCTCATCTATGGGCAGCTTTGCTATAAGGAACATGTTTAATAAATCATAAGGCCGGTGAATTCCTGGGATTTTTATTGCTTCTGTAAAAATGCAGTTTTGATCCGTCTGCAAGGGATACTGGGAAACAAAGCGGCTCCTTTCAGAGCCGGATCCTATGAATTTAGGACACAGACCTGGCAGCAGGGCTGGTTCCTCCAAGCCCCCTGGGCAGGGGCAGGGGCAGGGCCGTGGTGGGGCATGGGGGCTGTCCTGTCCCTGCTCTTTTAGGGACCAATGTAACCCAGGCGCCTAAAGCCCCATCTTGGCTTTCCTGACTGTGCTTGGGCTCTGGACACAACCGCGTGTGTGGAGCCGAGGCAGCGATGCCAGGGGAAACATCACAGCTGGAAACGCAGCAGGGCTGCACCAGGCTTCCAGTTACATTTTTCCTCCTTGCCCTGTCTTCCAAAGGGAAAAGAAGCAGCAAAACCCTAAACTGCTAAAAAATGGGAGAGGTTCTTGAAGGCTCGCCTGGTTTCCGTCAGCCCAGCTGACCCAATCTCCCAGCAGTGGGGCTGTGGATTCTCCCAGATCCCAGAGTGGGCAGAGGAATGGCAATAAAGCAATTTTCTTTGCCTGTTCCATCTGAAAACTGGGTTTAGAAGCCAGAGCAGAGCTGAAATGCAAACAGCACACAAAGATGTGAATCCAGCAGCTGTCAGGGGCTCATTGGGATTTCGGAAACCACGAGTGCTGTGGCCAGGGCAGTTGGTTGTGGGTTGAAATAGGCAGTGGAGGCTCTGCCCCACTGCACTGGCCCAAACTGAGAGGCCAGGCTGCCCTTGTCCAAGGAGGCAGCAGTTTGGTGATCGGGATTTGTCCCATCTCCTGCCATGCCTTTGTTTTAGGCTGTGCAGAGCCTGGCCACAGAGGCGGGGAGGGAGAGTTTCTTTGTACAGGGAAGCATTTAAATTCTTTGCAGTGATTCATATATTCCATTCATATGAAACACAGTCCTGCCGAGTGTGAATGGGGACTGCGGGGGGATTTTTTTAAGGCAATAAGCCCTAGAAGTGTCAAAAGTTATTCACACCTTGGTGAAATCAAGGATATTTCTGTCCATGGCTTTTGGCAGGGGCCCAGCACAGCTCGCCTTGCGTTGGGTTTTCGGTTTCCCACTTGGATATGGAGCAGGGGGAGCATAGGGGCAGTGCTCCCGTTCCGTGCCCAGCGCTGGAAGATTTCCTGGTGCCAGAGGGGCCTGGCATGGGCTGTGCCCGTGGTCGTGGCTCAGAACCCCGGGGGTCACACGCCCAGAAATCCCCAGGGCTGGTGAGCAGCCACCCCTTGGTGAGCCCATGGCTGGGCAAGGTGCTGTCCCTCGAGCAATGGTCAGCAGGGCTGTGACCATAGCTACAGACCAGCTGTCCCCATCGGGGCAGAGCCTGCCCTGTTTGTCCTCAGCACAGGGCACAGGAACAGCCCAGAGAGGGGCCTGTTTGGGGGGGGCTGGGACCTTGGTGAGGGGCTCCTGGGGTCAGGCATGACCCTGGGGTCACTGACCACTCTGGAGGGCTGCCAAGTCCCTGTTGAGGAGTGTTAGTTTGGGGGCGATCAAGTGGCGTGGCTGGGGGCCAAGATATGGGGGCATCACCCCGACACCACAAGGTGCCCCAGGTGAGGGGGCAGGACCCATGGGGAACTCTCACCTCTGCCGGCCACTCCAGGATGCTTTGAACCACTGTAAATCCTCTCCGAAGGAACTGGGACGACAGTTTTATGGCTGCCGGGGAGGCAGATTAGCAGGGTGCTGTTTTCAGTGCTGATCCATCACGGGACGCCGGCGCTGTGTGGTGCATCCAAGCGCTCGGCTGCTGGCGGGCGGTGCAGCCTCTCCCGGGAAGGTGGAGATGAAACCGCCTGGTTTTAATGCTCCGTCTGCTCTCTGGATTTGTGATATGAGGGACAAAACCTCCTCCACGGGCCCTGGGCGCCATGGCCGGCAGTAGCCGGGCTCCTCACACGCTGCGACAACGGCGGATCAAGGGGATTTGGGCGGCGGCACCTGCAAAAGGCATTAACCCGGTGGGAAGGGCGTGGGGCTGGTCCCGTCCGTCCCCACTTATCCCTCTGTCATTTTCTCCGATTTCATCTTGTTCATATCCCAGGAAGGAGCAGAGTTTCCATTCCTCTGCGCTAAAGAAAATATCTGTGACAATAAAATCTCATAGTTCAGAAGAGGGAGAAATAAAAAGACATCAAATTGCATTTGTCTTCCCTCGGATTCTCAATCCCATTTTCCCTCTGAGAGAGTGCAGGCTATCGACTCTGTTGGGCACGAGCTAGACTCTAAGCATCCCCAATCCCTCATGCACTTCATCACAGCTAATTAGAGAGGATAATTAACTACCTTAACAAAGGCGAGGGGGTGGGGGAAGGACCCACTGACACTCGCCCATTCCCTCTTTTGCACTCAGGGGTTCCCTGTGCCCCACATCTGGGGAGCAGGGCAGGGTGCTGCTGGAACCTGGCTGTGTCCTGCAGTAATCCAGTGGGATTGGGACTCTCGGGGTGGCTGGTGAGGCAGGGGTGATACCCCACACCACCGGCTCCCCAGCTCTCTGCTCCTGCTCGGGGCTCAGCTGCACGTTGCTTCCTTGCGTTGGCGACTTGGACACCGGCACAGACATAATAAACCGCTTTTCCTTTTCCCCGTCACCGGAGCCGTTCCTGAGTCACATCCCTGGCTGCCTGGCTCTTCCCCAGGGCTGTCTGCTCCGGCTGCATAACCCTGCACATCAGCTGCAGACTTCAAAGCAATGGGATCCATCCCGGCCGGGAAAGGCTGGAGGGATGGCAGAGCTCCGGGAAACATCTGCACAGGGCTGGGGGGGTGCAGGGGCTGGCATGGCTGGTGGGAAGTGATGCTCTGCTCCTCAAAAGCCTGGCTCACCCCTGGGCATTGCTTGTCTTCCCCAAAGAGCAGCAGGAGCTGGACTCTTCACCAAAGCCACATCCTGCCCTGTTCTCCCACGTTCTCGCAGGAGCATCCCAGGAGCAGGGACCCCACGGCTCCTGATGGCTGCTGCGCTCCTGACTGGGAGCTGCAGGTGGGAGATGGGTCCTGCAAAAAATGGGATGAGATTAGAAAGGAGCCAAAGGTGGCAGAGTGAGGGTGTCTGCTGTCCCCTCAGCCCAGTGGCCATAGAGTACTCCACTGGCCTCTGGCCCCAGTGTCAGCTGAGTTCACGGAGCAAAGCTCCAGATCACAGGCAGCCAAAATCTGCAAAGCAGCCAGGTCTGGTGTCTGTGACCTTCCCTGGGGCCAAGCCAGTCCCGCTGGCCCATCTGGAGATGTTTGTCCTCAGAGGCTCTTCCAGGCGCCTCCATCCAGGACAGGCCTTGGCACGGAGCAGTCGGGGAGGAGGACAAGGACTTCAGTGTCCACCTGCTGTGGATGCAGTGACCGATGCAATGCCGTGCCCAGCTTGGCTGTTTTGCACCAAAAGCCTGAGTCCTTATTTCTTGCGGCACTCCCAGCCCAAGTTCTGCATTCTACATCCAGGCAGGATGTAGCCCTAGAAATTGCCCCAAAGCAGCAGATTTCTGCAAACCTGCTGCACACCGGAGCAGCCTGGCAATGCTGGACCCCTGGGACCTTGCAGTGCTCCTGTGCCTGTCCCACAGAGCTCTGGCTGTCGCTGAGAGCCTCTTTATTGTTCTGGTGCAGGGTTTTGTTTCACTGCTGCCTTCCAAGTTCCCAGGGATCTAAATTCTAAAGCAGGGTCTTGTAAAGAGCCCTGTCCAGATGGGCGAGATGATATTGCTGTATCAGATGAGAACTATCCCTGTCTTTATCCACAGACAATGCAGCAGTGGGAGCAAACAAGGATAGAGCCTTTCTTCAGAGGCACATTAGCCAAATAAGAGCCTTCATTTTGTTTTGTGCCGAAAGCTAAGGCCTTGAGGCCAGACCACCTCAGGGCTGCCCCCATCCCTGCAGCCACATGAGGATTTACCCCTTTCCCCATGCGCATTTTCCGGGCAGGGCAGGGCAGGGCTGGGCAAGGCAGCAGGTCCTGCCCCTCTCATTGCTGGAGTGTTCCCTGTCCTGTCCATGCTCAGGGAGCAGTGTCCATGCCCCCAGGGCTGTGGAGATCTCAGCAGTGCTGCGGGGATTGGGCAGCACTCAGGCCTCTTCTGTCCTTGGATACCAGCAGAAGGTGGAAGATGCTTTGGTTGTGCCCCATCATTGTGGGAGAGTTGAACCCCATCAGACAAGAGTCGAGGCTGTCTAGGGCAGCCGGGGCTGCTCCATGCACTCACTTGTGGTGATGCACAAACCCTGCAGCCAATTCACCTGCTTTCAGATTTCATTACAAGACCCAAAATTCAGCCCAGGTTTGTTTTAAGAAGTTACCAGAGGCTGAGAGAGCCTGGGACTGATTTATGGCTTCCCATCAAAATCATGTGGTTTCACCACAAAACTTGGAAGCTCTGGCTGCATTTTTCCTTTGGAGATTTTGGCTTTGCTCCAGGGCTCAGAGTGTGAATCCAGGGTGTGCATCAGGGTTGGAGCATTTAGGTGCTGTGACTGAAATGGAGGAGATATGGATCACCACAAGAATATTTAATGTCAGGACAACACAGCCACGGTTCTCAGGGAAGCACCG
Organism: Anthoscopus minutus; assembly: GCA_013399455.1. Taxonomy (NCBI): domain Eukaryota; kingdom Metazoa; phylum Chordata; class Aves; order Passeriformes; family Paridae; genus Anthoscopus; species Anthoscopus minutus. Next base: position 145,401 of record VWYI01011156.1, on the reverse strand, counting down.
ATAAGGCTTGGCACGGCACAGGGCTGCAGCAGGTCCTTTGCTCTCACTGCAGCTTTCATTTCAACACTCAACACTTATCACCCTCACATCCTGCTCTGTGTCAGCAGCCAGAGCAGCATCTCCTGAGCTGCTGTGCCCAGGCAGGATGGGAAGTTCCACTGCCCTTCCTGAAGCCCTGCTCTGGACCCACAGGGTGAGCTGCCAGTGCCCACCAGGGTTAAATATGTGGGCTTTTGCCAGAGAAGCATATTTCCAGCCTCAAACATGCATTGTCAACGACTGCAGAAAGGTATTTCTCACTGCTTCGTGTGCTGTGAGCCAGCGGACAAGAACAAGACGACTTTTATTGCTATTTCTTCATATTTCCTGATATTGCCAGCCTGGCACTCACAACCCACAGGCAGATCCTGACCTGGGCTTGGGTTTGGATTACAGCACTGATACCTTTGTCTTTGCTTTGCCTTTAATTTCAGATGCTTTGGGCTCCATAGGGCTGAGCTGATAGCCCTGGAGGGCAGAGCCCACAGCCCCAGGGTGGGCAGCCCGGGTCAAAGGTAGACCCCAAACCAGACCTGTGCCCAGGCACTGCAAGCACACGGAATCATTAAGGTTGGAAAAGCCTTTCAAGATCATCAAGTTCAACCTTCAACCAAATACCCCATGCCCACTAAGCCGTGCTGTGAAGTGCCACATCTCTTTTTTGAACTCTTGCAGGGATTCTGACTCCATCACATCCCTGGGGAGTCTGTTCCACAGCTGGAGCTGGGCCAACCCCTGCCCCTCACAGCAGCCCAAGGACCCCAAAGCCCATTGATTGCCATGGGCCCACAGACCTCTGTGGTCACATTGTGGGGGTCTCAGCATCTGGCTCATGGCAGTCCATGCACAGAGGAAAAGAGCTTTGTGTTACATAAATAACAAGGTCAGGGCCCTGCGAGCTGCTCCTGCTGCGCCCGAGCGCCGCGTCCTGCCGAGCATCCCCAGCACGGGGGCCAGCGGGACAGCAGAGTTGCTTCAGGGCTTGGGTGCCTTTATGGTTTTAATTTAGTGGCTTTTTAAAGTCAAGATGAAAGGGAGAGCCGGGCAGGGCCACAGCAGTTCCTCTGTCTGCATCCAAAGGAAGCTGGTGGGGCCACGCCGAGCACCAGTGGCTCCGTGCCCGCTTCCCGATCCTCCTTGACCCTTCCCACTGCCAGCACAGACACGTCTGCACCACGAACAGACCCTGTCCGTGCCAGCACTGCACCGTGCTGGGGAGTGTCAGCTTCTGTGGCAGTGTGAGGTGACCCCTCAAGGCCTGGTGTGGGACACTCAGGTGTCACTGCTCCGACAGCCTGGCACAGTTGGTGCTGATGCTCTTTTCCATTACACCTCCCTCAGCCATTTGCTGAAGACAGCACGTGATGTCACTGCTAACCATCAGCTACGGGCCAGGACAAGACCCCAGCGCTCCTCGAGCAGCCATAAACTGAGCTGTACCAGGAGTCTCTAATTATTTTATGCCAAGCTTGGTATTTTCCTCCCCCCAGGGAGGCACTAGAGCGAACAAGAGCAAGCCTCTGCCAAACCATGCCCAGGCAGTGCTTTTATGAAATCTTGGGTTCGTCAGAATTAATTTCATTTAAAACATTCTTCTCGTTTTTCATAAAGCACAGCAAATCCGCGGTACTTAGGGCAGGAATGCAGCCAGAGCGCTGCAGGGCAGGCGGTGAATTACCCGCGGCAGATGGGCCGTGACGGCACGGTCGCCCCCCGGTCCGGAGCTGCGCCGGCCTCGGCTTCCTGGGGGCATCTGCCTGGGAAGAGATGCTGGAGTGACCGCCTGGGAAACAGCCAGGCATGGGGCTCCAGCACTCCCATCCCGTCCTGTGCTCCCAGGGGGTGTGCGAGTCCAGGTGTGTTTGTCCCCAGAGCTCTGTGAAGGTGTGGCTGTGGCCGTGACCGTTCCCATCCCAGTGCCCGGTGCTGTCCCTGCAGGGATGAGGCATCACAGACTTGAGAATCCTGGATGGTAGCAGCTGGCCCAGGGGTGGCACTTGGTCCAAAACCTGAACAAAACTGCTCTGATTGCAGGTTTCAAGTGATTTTTGTGACTGGGGATACCTGACTAGGGCTGGGGGCTGAAGCAGTGTGGGGACAAATGTTGGGAGCTGGTGCTCCTGCACTGCACGAGAAGGTGGGAAGACCAGAGCCATGGGAGAAGCAAACCTCTGTCCACTACTGCTGGGGCTTGGCAGGGGCACCTTCCCAAAGGCAGGACCTCTGCAGGGGTGCTGCTGGAGGACTCTTAGCTTGGGACGGAGTTTAGTCCATGGAGCCCAATTACAACTGAAGATAAAGCTCAAAAATCTCATATTTCTGGAGACCTGACCCACTGCAAAGGGGTGTAACTCCCCTTCCTTCCCCCTCCTGCAACCTCCCAGGAGAGAACCCAGGTGAGCATCTCAGCCACTGTGTCCTCTCAGGATGCCAACAGGAGCTCATGACCTTGGGTGACCCTGGGGCAATGGGGGTGACCCAATTGTGGGAGCTAGAAACCAGAGTGAGCCAATGGGTCAGTCCAGCTGCTCCTGCTGCAGGCTGGCATCATCCCTGCCGTGCTGGGAACCCTGCGTGCTCCAAACTTCCACCTCCTGCTGGGTCAGTGGGCTTCAGCCTGGGAGGAAGCTGGCAGGGGTGATCATGGGGATTAGAGTGTTTAGCAGGTGTTGACCCTCATTTTTCATCCTGGTGCAGGGAAATCCATGGCTTCTTCTTCCCTGTTCCTGCATGAGTCCGGACTGGGAGATGGAACAGCACTGGCCAAGCCCTCTGAGCACCAGCCAGCTCAGCTTTGGCTGGATGAGGCTCCAGAGGAGTGGTCAGCAGCTCCAGAACCGTGTGGCACAGCCAGGTGCCCGCTGATGGCGTTTGCCAGCTGCAGGGCCGGGCTGATCGGAGTCACTCCCCAGTTTGCCGTGGAGCGTGAGAGCACAGGGCTGGGTGTGCTGTTTATTTTGGTTAAACTGAGTTTTCTCTGGGAGATTGGGGGGCGTGGGGGGCCTCCAGACAAGAGGCTTTTGTGAGCCGAGCTGCAAGCCGATCCCCTTTTGTGGTTTTGCTTTTTTGGATGATACAATTTGTTATTCCAAGAACTACCCAGCAAATGGACCCCATTAGCCGAGTCCCCAGAGCAACTGGAGCTGGAGCTGGCGCCTGCAGCGCCTTTGTCTGCATCCACCTTGGGCCCACCAGGAGCACTGGGGCCATGGCATTGCTTTGCCCCTGGATGGTGCTTGGGGAAGATGCAGGGCCAGGAGCTGCTGTCCATTCTTGCTGCCTGTGCTGATGGGGCATTTTATGGGATTAGCCTGCACTGGGACCAGCAGAATACACTGGGTTTGTCGAATTCCCTGTCACACTCATGTCCCTGGCACACACTGACAACAACCCAGTTGTTGCCACGCTGCTGGAGGCTGGAGCCAGTGCTGGGGCAATCACAGGGCTGGATCTCACCCTCACGCTTGATGGGAGCTGTGGGATTCACATCCCTCTCTGCCTTTGGGCACGAGCAGCATCCCCTGCACTGGGGGCAGCATTTGGGATCCCACTGGCATCCCCCCACCTGCTCCAAAGGGCCCCTGCACAACCAGCACACAAAGGGCAGCTGAGTGAATGCCACGGCAGCCTGTGCTGTTGGAGCCCGGCCCCGGGGCCAGGACACAGCCATCTCTGGCCACCAGGGCCAGCTGGTCCAGCCCGAGCATCCTTGGCCCTCTCGGCGCTGCCTCCTGCTGTGCGGGGATGCTGCTGGCTCTGTTTGTCTTGGCTCCGATGGGCTTTTTCCTGCATGTGAGAGGCTGCAGCTGCGCAGGGGCCTGTGAGTTTATAAATAAAAGCGTCGGACACCTCTCTGGGTGGTGCTGAAAGCGCCTGAGTTAGCCCCACCGCCCTGACACAAGGGATGTGTCTGCTGTGTTTGGGAGACACCCGGGGCTCTCCCCGCTTCCCGACCCCGTCCTGGCCGCTCTTGCACAACAGCCCCTGTCTCCCCCTCCCCAGCCCCGCTTGCACCACCACCCCTGAAGTGCTGGGACACACTGCCCTGGCCAGCTGGGATGTATCCCTGCTCCCACCAGCCTCCTAGCAGGACATGTTCCCCAGGCCTGGCTGCCCCACAGAGCAGCGGTATCCAGAAGCGGGCAGCAGACACCAGAGCCACGCCCGGAGATGGGTCTGCCGCAGAGGCCGGGTGCGGGAGTATCCCTAGGGCACGGTGCGCTCTGGCACCGCGCAGAGGGGACATTGGCTGCCGCCAAATGGCCCCTTGGCCACGTCTGGTTGCTGAAGAACCGGGAGGAGAGTGCTGGCTTCACCCCTTCACCTCCCGCGCTGCCCGGCCGCACACCGTGTTGGCGCCGTGGCGCTGGGCTGGTGCGGGCAGGAGCGGCCAGAGGCCGTGGGACATTGGCCTTGCACGGAATTTGCTTTCCATTGGCTCATCAGGGCCATGCTCCGGCCCTGGCAGAGCCCAGCGGGGACCGTGGGAAGGGGCAGCAGTAACTTCCCAACAAAAGGAGCCCGGCAGTGGGCAGGAGACGGTGCCGGGAGCCAAGCGCAGGGGCAGGACCCGAGCAGGGCTCCTCGAACCAGCCGCCTCCGCTGCCCGCGGTGCGCTGGGGACGGAGGCGGCCGCAGCCCCCGGTGGTTCCCCTGGGGGCAAAGGCCAGCACAGATGGGGGTTCCTGGCTCCCAGCCGCGACCAGAGCCCTCCTCCCACCGCGCCCCCGCCACATTCCACCCAGGGCCTGACATTTCGACGTGCCGAGCCTTCGGAAAAGAGCATTTTAATGCTCTTGCTGTAAAAGCGGTGGAAAATGTCCGTGGGCTTGTGCAGGAAGGCTCCCGGGAGCCGGCCACGCCGTGGGTGTGCTGGGCGCTGGCTGAGCCCTGCCAGGGCAGCTGGGATGGGGTGGGATCCTAAGCAGCCTCAGTCTCTCTGAGACACTCCCAGTCGCTCTGCTTATCCCGGCTACTCCTGAAGCAGGGGTGAAGCTGGTGCTGCCTGTCCCAGGTGGGTTCTGCAGCCACTCGAGGCATGGAGGGGGCTGTCACCTCACCCTCCCCAGTATTGTCTCCTGCCATCCCTGCCTCCAGAGCTTTTCCCTGCCCTCTTGCCACACCAACTCCAGGCTGAAAAGTTCCTTGGGTACCTTTTCTCTTCTGTTTTTGGGGGTCTTTTTATAGTTGTCCCCTAGAAAAATGGGCTGAATAGGTCTATTTAATTTTCTCCCCGTGTTTCATTGCTCAGAAATGCCAGGCCCATGTGGCAGTGTGGCCCCTGCAGCAGATGCCCAGCTCCTGCCCAAACCGGGGCTGCCACGCACCTGCCACTTCCCAGAAGGCAACAAAATGCCCCAGGTTGGGTCTGATCCCCAGATCAGGTCTGATCCCAGGTTTGGATCTATTCCCAAATCTGGGTCTGTTCCCTGGGTCTGCTACTAACACAGGGAAATTATTGGCATAACAATTGGGGTCCTTTAGGTGCAGTAACTCTGCCAGCCCCCTTCTGAGCACCTCAGCAGGCTCCTGGCGCCTTTGCCCAAACAAGGGAGTGCCTCCTTGCCAAGGCAGGGGTCCAGGCCAGGCTCAGCAGCGTGCCACTGGCTGGAGGAGACCCTCTGGGCAGTGGGTCCCGAGTGGAGACCAAGGGAGGTTCCCACATGACACAGCCTCGAGGAGAACTCAGAGTGAGCTGAGTGCTTTTCCCGCTCCAAGCCTAAACAAATGGTTTTGTAATAAGTGTCTCCCTGGGTTCAGTGTCCGGTTTTGCACCCCGGTGCTTCTGAATGGGAGCATTTCAATGTACCAGATGGGAGCACAGGGGTGCTAAAGCAGGGACTGACCCTGAGAGACCAGACTCTATCCCATTCTCAGTCCCCTGGGACACTGCAGGGACTTGGAGACAGCCCTGAGCGCCACTGGCTGCGTGTCCATCCAGGGCCAGCGTCTCTAATAGAAACAAATGAGTCCTTCTAAGAAAATATTCCGTATATTCTGCACTGCTTTCCACTGGTGCTGGAGCTCCAAGTCCCCAGTTTTGCTTGGCAAAGGCTCAATGGTAACAGTGACGCCCAAGGCAGATGCTCTGCAGCCGTGGAGGTCACAGGCTCCTCTGGGCCTTTCTTAGCTAATTCCCAGCACTGTCCCAGCTTCTCCTCTCTTCATCCTGGGTCCAGAAGTGGTTTGTCCCCTGGGATGATCTGGGACACATTAGATCCATACTATTTCCCTCTGGGCTGCTCTGTCCAGGTCTGGCTGTCCTGCAGATGCTGTGTGCCCTGAGCAGGGCAGAGCTGCCCGATGGTGTCGCATGGGGAGGAGAGGAGCAGTGGGAGATGAACACATTTGTGGGTACAGGAGTCCAGGCAAGGGGGGTGTTCTGGAACCCTTTGAAACAAATTCAATGGGATGCTCAGTTCAGCTGGAAATTTGGAGGCTGGAAATGAGAGTGTGGCTTTGGGTCCTGGCACGCTGGCGTTAAGGGATGTTGAAAGATGGTTAATGACAGATATGGTGCACGTGGGGACACTGAGTGGCACCTCGTGTTCTGCAGGACGTGTCACCCAGCTGTCCAGGAGTGGTGCTGTCCTGTGGGACTCTGCTGCCTCTGCACAGGGTCCTGGGGCATGGGGGGTTTGGCCTAATCCCCAGGAAAGCAGGGCCACTGGAATTCCCTGTGAGGCTGTCGACTCCGAGACAAAGGAAATGTGGAAACTGAAAAAAAAAAACCAAAAACCCAACCAAAAACCAACAGAAATTTCAAATTGAAAAATCAAAGCAGCTGATTCAGAAATGGTGCAACATCTTATGACAGCATCAGGCAAATTTTTTCCAAACAAAATTCTGGGAAAAAATCAGCTTGATTTTGCACAACCCACGACTGTTCCAAAGGAAAGGCACATGAGGGCTGTCCATTGGGAGGAGGGCATGGAGCCCCACGGTGGGGCTCTAGGAGCACAGCCTGGCAGAGAGGATGCCCCCTCAAACGGGGATTACAGGGCACAGGGGCAATCTGAAATCCAGCCAGAAGCATGAGGCTGTGCCAGACAGGAGCGTGGGATACGGGAGTGTCTTCTCAGAGCTTCCACTGAACACCTCGGGCTGGCTGGGGTCTCACATCAGCTCACAGAAATTAAATTAAATTAAATAACATAAATACTGCCTGAAACGTGCACTCCATCCCCTTCCCTGGGTGTGGAAATGGGGAAGCAGCTGCTCACGGCTGCTGTGCCAGGAGTTCTCCTTTTTGGTGCATGGCCTTGGGGGCAGCAGGGGATGGGGCTGGGGAGGGGATGGGTATAGAAATGGCGAAGGGATGGGGCTGGGGAGGGGATGGGTATAGAAATGGCGAAGGGATGGGGCTGGGGAGGGGATGTTGAGGGGACGGGGAAGCCGCTGCTGGCGCGGGGCCGCGATTCACCGAGGCGAAGGCAGGACCGAGGCACCGCCCCGGCAGGTAACCCCATCCCCCAGCGCCGCCCGCAAGGGAGGGACACAGCCGAGCCTCCCGCTCCTGAAATTTATTTTAATGTAAACCTAGCTGTAAGGCAGCTTTTTCTCATTTTTAAACTATTTCATATCAATCCTTGGCCTGACATTTGTTTTCTTTGAGTGCGGTGGGGAGCGCGGTCGGCATTGCTGAGGATATCTCCTCTGGAATCTTGGCAGAGGCGGCTCCGTATCTTTGAAGAAACGGCAAATGCAAAACAGAAGGCCGATATTAGAGAAGCATAAACAATATTTTTCCCCCGTTAAGCCCAGGAGCGGCACAGGGGCCGGCTCGGCGACACGGCGGCGGGGGGACGCTGACCCTCCCCGGCCACACGGCACCTGCCCAGGCTGACCCCGAGGCAGGAGCACCCCAGCACCGCTCCGGGCAGGTCCCATCACCTGCGGCCACGTCCCTTGTCTCCCTTGTCCCGACCCGGAGGGACGGGGAGCGGTGGCAACCGGGGAGCGGAGGGTTTGCAGTGGTTGGGGAGGGGCTGGTGCAGCCAGGGGTGTCCCAGCCAGGGTCTTGCCCTTTTGGGGGTCAGAAGCAGAGCTCTGGAGTCTCCCCCAAGGAGATGCAGCTCCGAGGGTGAAGAGGGTCTCACCGGGTGTTTTGTGGAGGATAAACGCGGGGAGGATGTGCCTGGGCAGGCAGCAGTGCTGGCACCAGCCAGGCTCACCTGGGGAGTTGCTAAAAAGCGGGAAGTGGAGAGGAAATGGAGATCAAAGGACCCAACAAAACCAAGGAGACAGGATTTCGAACTCTGACGTTAAAATAAAATTACTGTTAGGATAAACACTGCAAGGCAGGCTCCTGTCTGAGCAGCTGGGGCAGGGATGGGGGATGTTCCTGGTGTTTTAGGCAGGAGAGGATGTTTTCACAGCAATTCACACATTTGCTGTCGTACCTGGGCAGGTGCAGAGGGAGGAGTGGAGAACTCAGGTGGGAAAACCACAGGGTGGGGATGCTGTGCCAGGGACCGAGCTGCTGACCAGTAGCACCAGCTGCCCTGGGGCACTGGGGGCTGCTGGCTCCATGTTGTCCCGCTGCTCTGGAGCATGGTGCCAGGCCAGCACGTCTTTCCCTTGGGAGAACAGGTGCTGCTGCAGAGGCTCCTTGTTGCACCCGGAGCCACCGTGGGCTCCCCAAGTGCTGTGATGGGCTCCCACTGCATCCCCCGGAGCAGGAGCTCCCTTCCCATGGGATGGGTGGGCAGGGCTGGGACAGCCACAGTGCTGCTGCCCCACATGTCCCATCCTGCAGCCCCCCAAAGGGAGCTGCCCTGAGCACGCTGCCCCACAAGGCTCATTATAATGAAGCCGGTGACCCTAGCACGAGGCTGGAAGTTTAAATGTCTGCGGTTGATGGCCACTTGCCTGCAAATTCCCTGAGACGGGAATCGCTCTCTGTGGGTCCCTGCAGGCTTAGCAGATTTCTTTGCAAAACACCCACTGCCTTAGAAAACGTTATTTCTGCACAGGAGCTGCGAGAGCAAGGTGGGTCTGACCTCGGGGAAACTCCAACTGCTTCCCACTGCTCCCACCAGGATTTACATGTCCCTGGAGCAGGGCTGGCCCAGCCAGCACAGGGTCCTTGGAGAGCGGTGCCCAACGCTCCAGCAGCTCCCTGGGGCTCACAGCCCCTGTCCCTCCCTATGGTGTCTGGGCAAATGCTCCACATCCCATGCCAGGATCCAGGCAAGTATCTGTGCTTGGTCATGGCATGAGCCTGGGCTCACAGAGCAGTTTGGACCCTGCACAACCCCTGTGCAGCCCTTTAGGAAGGGATTCCAGCTGAGGGGATGGAACCCTCCAACACCCTCAGCACCTTCATCCTTACTGCAGCCCAGCTCTGGCCCTTGGCTACTGCTCTGCTCCCCTAGCCCTGAGGGGCAGTGTCACAGCTGCCCCCCAGGCAGGCCACCATCCCTCTGGGAAGAGGAGGAGGAGAGGGGAAGAAGGGAAGAAAAAAATGAATCTCCACAAAAATGTCTTCATAACAGGAAACGTCTCATAAAATACCTGTGGTTTGGCATGTGTGATTCAACTGGTCAAACTATGCACCTGGCAGGGAACCCTGCTATTAATGCTGCAGCTCTGGTATTTCAGTGGATTGGAGGCTGGAGGGGGGATGGGACTGGGGATTTGGGGTGCAGAAACCCTCCACTGGGGCCAGGGCAAGGGGGGACATGTCCCTTGGGTCTAACTCACCTCCGTGGGCAACTTCCCAGCTGTGTGAGGGAGCTGCAGCGCCCCAGGGATGCCGTGAGCCAGGCTGAGCCTTGCCCCAGGCGGGAGCCTGGTGTTCCTGCAGCTCTGAGCCAGGGTTTTCCACCCAGACACGGGTGACCCTCGCGGTGCCCATCCTTCCTCAGGGATGGCCTCAGCCCCACGCACAGCCGCGGCAGCGATCTCCGGGGCTCTGCTGCGCTCCCGAGGAGTTTTGACAGCTGAAGGTGAGGGATTAAGCCCTGAGCCGTGACCTGCGGCCGCGCTCCCGGCGCACACGCCCGGGGTCACTAATCCGCTTGAGCTGCGCCCTGACCCGGCGGCCGCGGGATCAAGCGGTGACACCGCCCCTGGGGCTGGCACCGCTGCAGGACCCCCGGGTCCCCGGCTCCGGGCAGCGTGAGCCATGGGCAGCCTGCACCACGGCCATGCCATGCCATGCCATGCCATGCCATGCCATGCCATGCCATGCCATGCCATGCCATGCCATGCCATGCCATGCCTATCCCTCTCTGTTCAGGGCCAGGCGCGGGCACTGTGCGGGTAACCAGGTCCCTGCAGATGGGGTGGGGTGTTTTTTCTTCTTCAAGGAAAATGTTTTCTTGTTCCCTGGGCTGCTGGCGGGCGAGGCTCCGGGTCCGGGTCCGGCAGCGCATACAGCAGCCTTGGATCGGATCAGGTGTCATGCAGTTAAAGGACGGGCTGGTGCCAAGTCTCCCCCGTGCTCCGGCGCTGCTCAGCCGAGCTTCTCCCTGATGCCTTTGGCTTTCGCAGCCCGGCCTGCGGAAACAACGTGCTGCTCTCCCTCTTCATAGCTCACTCTTCGTTTTTGACTAGGTTTATTATTATTTTTAAAGCATGTGTAGCGCAAAGCAAATCATCGACCTCCCGCTGGACCCGGGCCAGCCCCGTGTTGGGCTTGGAAATCCTCCCTGCTTTATTTTTTATTGTAAATGACCGGAGGATGGAGCGGCTTGATGGGACACGGCGGCGGCCAAGCCCGCCTGCTCCAGCCCACCCACACGCACCGGCTGCTCCCGGTGCTTCCCTTTCCCTGCGTCCCTCCCGCCGAAGGCGAATGCGAGGTGCTTCCCACTGCTCCCCCCTAGCCCGGGGCCAGCTCCTGCTACGGCTTCCAGAAGTGGTGGCCTTGTGATCCAGAGCGGGGGGGACTGCGATGGGTACAGGCATGGGGAAGAGGATGGGGACAGCAACCGGCGTGGGGTCAGGGACCAGGAGGGGATGAGACCCCACCACTGAGCCTGGGCATGCAGTTGAAGTGCATCAAATTCCCCATCCTGCCTCATCCCTGAGCCCCTCTGTGGGGCTGGTGTGGCCCTGGGATGGATGTGGGGCCGGAGCTGGGGTGAGTGCCAGCAAGCACATTGCTGTGCCCCAAAGTGACTACGCTTTGACTGCCGGGTTTAAACAAGTTCCCCATTGTGCCGACCTTCAGTCACAATGGCTGATCCCCCGTGGATCACAGATACTGACTTTAAAAATAATTAGCCTCAAAGGGAGCAGGCGCGGGGCCGGCCAGGCCCTTCATTAATATTTAAGTAACAGGGGCCATAAATCAGCCACAGCTCAGCCAACAGCTCTGGCCGTGTCCATGGGGAAGTGGGGCCATAGTGTTCACAGGAATATTGCCCAGTCCAGAGGCATGAGAGTGCTGACATGGGCTCTGTGGGGAGAGTGGGACAGTCCGGGGGCAGCAGCCCTCTTCCACTGGGAATGACCAGGAGCATGCCAGGAACACGCTGGGAGCCCACCAGGCTGCCTGGCACAAGGCACGAGCAGTTCTGGAGTGACAGAGGCGGCACGGGCTGGTTGTTTTCCTGCAAGAACAAGGTGACATTTCTTGTCTCTTTTCTCATGCTTGAAGTGTGAGATTTTTTCCCTGTTCCCAGTGCTTTCATGGTGTGCCAGGGGTTTTTAACACGTCTGCTTGCTGCCTGCCAGGGGAGCCGACAATCGCACCGTCAGCGTGGCGGCGGCGGCTCTGAAGCTGTGCCAGGGGTCTCGGTGCTGGGTCGGGGCTCTGCTCCCCCCAGAGCTGAGTAGTGCAGTGTTGCCTGGCCACATCCTGCTCCAGCATCCCCAGAGAACAGCATGGACCCCTCAAGTGCTGCCCCTGTATGAACCCTCCTGGCTCAGCAGCTCCTGCTGGGCTTGGCTTTGCATCAAGGGATGGTTTTGGTCATACTGGAGCATGCCAGGGGGGCTGGAGCTGCCTCTGTGCCCAGCCTGGTGGCTGAAGTGCCCAGGCAGAGTGGAGGGAGCCAGAGTGGGCTAAAATTGGGACCCTGAAAGCATCGCCCCTGCTCCAAGTGTGAAAAAAAAAATTAATCTTGTGGGATTTCTGTCGGTCGTACAAGAGCAAATTCTTGACCCTAGACCCCAGGAGGACAGGCAGGTGACCCCAAGGAGGATGACAAGGTGATGCTCAGGACAGGCAGGTGACCTCCAGGAGGATGGGCAGGTGACCTCTGCCTGTCTGTCTGTGTGTCTGTGTGTCTGTCTGCCTGTAGACACAGACACACAGATGAATCGGCCACCACCCGCGACCTGCCAGGCGAGAAGAGAGCGTCCTGTGGCTGCTCCATGTGATTAATTATCAGTTCATAACACAGGAGATTTCAAGCATGAAAGAGCCTCTCCACAAGCATGTTGTGCACACTTTATCCATCATATGAGACTCCAGATGTTTCCATTTTATTGTTATTAAATCACTGCCTGGAGAACACGGGTAGCAGGAGGCCTCAGTGCCGGGCACGGCCAGGGGGGACAGCACAGCATCAGAGACCCCTTTTGTCAAGGGACATGAACTTGGGGGGCTGAGGCCAGGCCCCCCCATTGCTTTGCAGAGACTGAGGCAGTTGGAATGACCCAGCTGGACCAAGGGAGTGGCAGAGGAAACAGAGCAGGGAACTCAGTTTCACATCCAATACACAACAAAACTGCAGTCAGATTCCCTTGTCCTCTTTCTCCCTTCCCACTGGCTCCATTTTCCCTGCATCCCACATCTCTCTGAGGGCTGAGGTCTCACAGAAGGAGGATGCCCAGCAGCAGGGGGCTGAACCACCTCAGGGTGCTGCTCCCATGGCAGCATCCTGAGAAAACAGCCCAGTGGAGAGGAGGAGCAAGGGTGGATCCAGCCCAGGTGGGAAAGGAGAGAGTGAGGAAGGGAAGGAGGTAGAGATGGAGGCACAGAGGTCATACCAGGTAAGGAAAACAAGTAAATAGCTGATTCAGGGGTTTGTTCTCCTTTTTTATTCGACAGAAACTGTATTTTTACAGCTGCAATCCCTTAAAATGGGATTCTTTTCCCCTTAAACAAATCCTTGTAAAATAATGCTTCATAAAAAGAAGCGTTCCTCTCCTCAACCCTGAAGACAGAAAAACAATAATGCCGGCAAGCCCTGGCCATGCTGCCAAGGAGGCTGGGGCTGGCTGTCACCCGTGTCCCCGGCAGTGTCACCCGACCCACAGCCACGGCTCCGGGTGTCCCAATGGGAACGGCACCGCTCCAGGCCTGTGGCCCTGGTGGGATGGGCAGGGCAGAGCAGAGCTCCTCTTCCATCATCTGCCACAGACACCTGCATCCTCACAGGGTCCTTCCTGCTCGTGGCAGGGCCATCCCTGTCCCCTCCAGCCCTCAGCTGACTCCCAGACCATTTTCCAGGCACAAGAGCAGCTGCCAAGGCTGCCTCGTCCCTGGAGACTCCAAAAACCTGCCAAGCTCTTGTGGCATCAGGAACAATCCCATGCCAGGGCTCCCTGCTCCCTTGACTTAATTTGCTTTAATTTTGTTTTAATTTGGGTTGTTTTTTCTCCTGGCTGCAGCTTTTTTTTTTTTTTCACTGCTGCTTCAGCAAAAGCAATTCAGGAAATTCCGATGAAACCCCGGCATGCAGCAGCCCTGCCCCTGCTCCCCGGCAGGACAGGCCAGGAGCCTAATTCTCATTAAAAACCACCACAGGTCAATTATTGTGAGAAAGAGGAAAAGCAGCAAAAAGCTCTTTGGTGTCATGTGTTGTTTAAGCTTCCGAAAATAAATGTTCTTTGCGAATCAATCTGTTTGCAGCTCTGCACGTGGAGCTGACAGGGAGAGTTGCTCGAGGAAGAGAGTATTTATAAAGGGGGTTTATTTTAAATAAACAGGCACTTAAGGCTGAGGCTGCTGCTCCTGTGTCACATCCCTCGTCCCCCGCACAAGTTCCTGGGCAAAGCGCCGCAGTTGAGCCACAAATGTGGAGAGTCTCTGGTTCCCACATCGAGGGTTTGGCCCAGCACCCACCTGGAGCTTCAGCACCCACCTGGGAGCCTCAGCACCCACCTGGGAGCCTCAGCACCCACCTGGAATGCTCAGCACCCACCTGGGAGGCTCAGCACCCACCTGGGAGCCTCAGCACCCATCTGGGAGGCTCAGCACCCACCTGGGAGGCTCAGCACCCACCTGGAAGGCTCAGCACCCAGATGGGAGCCTCAGCACCCAGTGGCTGCTCCAGGGAAAGCAAGGCTTGGCAGTGGCAACCTGTGCCTCCCATAGGGGCCATGGCTCTTGTGAGATGAGCTCCTGTTCATCCCTTGAGGGATGTGACAGCAGTGCTGGGCTCAGTGGGCTGCAGGTCTCATCTGCCTTTTTTCCTCCTCTTGTATTTGTTAAAAATGTAAAAGGCATGTGAGAATTACCACAGAAACTCAGGGCAGCTTCTGTAAGACTCCACTGGGCACCCTTGTGGTTGGTTACAGTGCAAAATGAGGGAAGAGCCTCAAGCTGTGCCAGGGGAGGTTCAGGTTGGACATCAGAAAGAGTTTCTCTGTGGAAAGGGCTGTGAGACATTGGAAAGGGCTGCCCAGGGAAGTGGTGGAATCCCAATCCCTGGGGGTGTCTGAAGAACAACTGGATGTGGCACTCAGTGCTCTGGGCTAGTGACAAGGTGGGGATCAGCCACAGGATGGCCTCAATGGTCTTGGAGGTCTTTTCCAACCTCAGTGATTCTAGGATTCCATTCTATATAAACTGTATTTACCGTCCATCTCCCAGCTGTGGTGCGTCAGGAAGGGCAACATGTTCAGGATATCTCTGACCCACAGAAAGGCAAATTCAAGGGAGTCCCGCTCCCACAGGGATCATTCTCAGGCTCCCAGCTGGTCCTGGCGAGGTGGGGGTGTCACCTGATGTCACTGTTGCTTTGTCTGCAGGAGCTGTGGGAGCAGGATGCTGCCGGATGCCACGGCGCTGCTGGTGCTGCTGGGGACGATGGCGATGCTGATGGGCCCTCGCTCGGCCGCGGCCGGCGGCGTGGGCGGCTACGCTCAAGTCAAGTACATGCAGCCCATGGTGAAGGGACCCCTGGGACCCCCGTTCCGTGAAGGCAAAGGGCAGTACCTGGGTAAGGGATGCACTCTGTGAGACTGTGGGAGGACACGGGGCAGTGGGAAGGGGACGTGGCACCTCACAGCCACTGGGTATTTGTCACCCTCTACCCTCAGTGTCAGAGCTCCTGGGAGCTGCCTGGCATGGCCGAGGGTGATGCTGCCAAAAACACTTTTGGCCAAGCATGGAGGGACCATTTTGGTCTCTAACTCAGTGCAAAAGGACAGGATGGACATGGGCTCAGCAGGGATGTGAAGCCTTTTGCTGGGGCTGGGAGGGCCCCCATGGGCCCCTTGGTCTGGGAGCCCAGGGGACACAGGGGACCCTCCAGCCTGTGGCTCCTACCCTCCTGCCCATCCCCAGCAGCGGGGGCACAGAAACCCCAGCACACGCTGTCTCTGCCTCTCCCTGCTCTTAAACCTGAGCTGTCCTGGCAAGGCTTTTTCCACTCCTCCACCTATTCCGTTTCCCTGTCTGCATTTTGCACCAGCTGGGAAAGGAAAGAGTGCCAAGGCTGGAGCTGAGACCCAGCCTGGCAAGGGAAGAGCAGGAGAGAGACATTTCCTTCCTCGGAGAGCAACAACCAGAAACTCCACACGTGTTAAATCGCTCCCCACTGAGTGATGTGCACCCAGAGGGGCAGAAGCACCAGGCTCATTTTTCTACACAGCCAGAGCTCCAGCACCTTCAGCCTTCTGCAACCCCATCTCCCCATCTGCACCCACCCCAGTGCTGGCACCATCCCAGGATGGGGCACTGCTGGGCTTTAGGTATCCAGACCCATCAGGTCAGTTGCTTGGCCCTTGGGAAGAGCCACTGGTGCTTCCCCAGGGGTTGTCACAGACCTGGACCCTTCCAGGAGCTGAAGTCTTGGCTCTGGGAGGAGAAACTGGAGAAGGCTGAGCCACCGGTGGCTTATTTACTGGAGGGCTGAATGGCTTATCAGGAGTTCAGCTCAGCACATGTGTCAGAAAACACACAGCAAAACCTGGAGCTGAAGTGTGCTACAAGCCCCCCCTCCCTGCCCCCTTCCCAGCTGTTTTAAAGCTGCTCCCTGAATTCCAGCCAGAGCCAAAACCTTCCAGCGTAGCACAGGAACACTTCAGCTGCTGGTGGGACTGGATTCAAATATCTCCCTGCTGTTCTCACTTCTTTTTTGCCCTTCTTCCTATGCATGGGAGTGGCTTGCATTGCCTCTGAGCAATGCTGCCTACGGTGGGGAGAGCAGCAAGTGTGCCAGGCTGGGGCAAGGAGGGGTTTGGACAAGCTCTGTCAGGTTAGCCCAGGCAGAGGGGACACTGAGGCACGGCAGAGCACAGAAGTCCCCTGGACATTACTCCTCTAAAACCCTTGGTAAGGAGAGGACAGGTGGGGGACGAGAGGGAGACACAGGGACAGCTGCAGCCTGAGACACCGGCTGTGGGGCCGCACAGAGGGAGCTGGGGAAGCCGGTGCCTCCTGGATCCCACCGAGCTCCCATCTCTGCTTAACCTCTAATTTGGCAAGGAAAATCCTTGCTGGCCTTCTGCCCTGCTCGGAGAGCTCAGCTGACTCGCCGCGACGGCGCAGGGCTGTGCCGTGCCCCTACGGGTTACCCCGACCCGGCGGGAGCTCTGCGGGCCCCCGGACAGCCCCAGCCTGGCCGCGGGGCTGGGGGTTCCCTCCTGTCTTCAGGTGCCATCTGGTGAGTGACAGGTTTCCTCAGGGTGCCAGACACCTTTTCTCACCCAAAAATAACTGCCCGAGAGCACAGAGGGAGCTCGGGGGAGGAGATGCTGCTAAATGCTGAAATGCTCAGAACATCGAAGCAGAGATTTGCACGCTGGGGTTTATTTTGGCTTAATTTAAACCATGTCTATGGCCCTGTAGCTAGGTAAACCCACAAGCGAACGCTGTGCTGGGACACCCACTGCTGGGAGACGGTATGAGAGGTGCTGAAACACTGATCCCACACAACATCCCTGTGAGCCTGCGAAACTCTCTCACGAGACAGGGCTTGGCAGCAGCTCTGGAACAAGCTCGGCTGGGCTCCGCCACAGAGCAGCCAACCTCTCCTTCCTGCAGTGTCATCTGGCCGCGCTGGCCAGACCTGCTGCTGGCTGCTCATGGCTGGGAACCACTTCCCATCCTGCTGGATTATTCCTCTTGCTGGCCGGTCTGCGCTGCTGAGTCCCTTCTCCAGGGAGGAGGGGTCCTCACCGGGATGAACACAGCTCCAGAGGGGCAGCAGCACCCACTTGGCCATGTCCATGCTCCTCAGGAGGTGGAACGCTCCCTGGTGCCCACGTGGGAGCTCCCAGGGCTCATTCCTGCCTCGTCCCCTGCCCGCTGCCCCAGCTGGCTCCGCGTTAACATCCGCGGCAGCTCAGTTCGTGCTTCGAGGGGAACACAGAACCCCACGCTGGTGCTGCAGAGCGCAGAGCTCCGAGACATGTGTCTGTGGTAAGACATGGGCTTTTGAAATCGGACACCAGTGGGGCTGCAGTGTCCCAGTTTCTCTCTGCTGACGGCCGCGGTTTGGTTTTCCCGTCTGCTTTTTTGGCCGCCTGCAAGCTGGCAGCTCCCGCCTGGCGTTTCTCTCCACTGCCTTGTTTGAGAGAGTGTGTGTGTGCTTTTTCCTTCGTGGGCTCAGCTGTAGATCCTTGTTCTAATTCCATGCAAAATGACCTAGAAAACTAATTAATTTCAAACCATTGCAAGAAAAAAAATATTTAAAAGTGGGGAGAGAAAACACATTGAAATAATTTTCTGGAGAATTTTTTTTCCAGAATCCAATCCCCAGAAACAGTGCAGCACTGCACAGCTCCCTTGTCCTCTTTCCCACATAATCTTCCGGGGTGAGGAGCAGAAGTTTGCAGCAATCCAGTGGCAGTGTCATGACAGACGAGTATTTCCTTCATCAAGAGAGCCAAGCGACTGCAGCTACAGCTGAGGATGTGGGCCAGGCTTTGATTTATAGATAAGCTCTAAAAATGCTTCCTTTACCCAAAGGAAAACACAGCAGCACCGGGCTGGCAAGGGCCAGAGCTAATTGCTGTGTTCAGGGCAGGCAAAGCCACCTCTGATGCCTCGGGAGCTGTGCCTGATGCTGCCACACTTATTCTTTTCACGTGTCTCAAATCTCCCATAAGCTTTTCTCGTTGACTAAGGAAATCTCCGTGCTGGCAGATCCCAGCACCACATGTGTCCATGCTCCCAAAGCCCAGCTTGGCTCACTGAGGGGGCCAGACTGACAGACCTTGGGGACTCTGGCAGGCAGCCTTGTATCCTGCTCCCACTGCAGGCAGGATCCATCCCCATCCCAGGAACTTGTCCATATAAATCTCTTCCCAACTGGAATGATCTCCCTTCGGCAGATTTGATTTAAATTCACACAAGATGTCACAACCTTTTCCTCTGCCTTTCGCATTTCTCATCATTGTCCCATGTGCATGTGACTGTTGAGTATTTCCTTCATTTCAAGCTGCCCAAAAAATAGTTTGTCAGATTTTTTCTTTCTCTCCTGGTGTCACATGGGAGGTGACACCCTGCCTGGTCCAGCCTCAAGGAGTTATTTATGCTCACGTCTGTGCTTTCCATGCTGAGCTGTGGTGGGCATGTCATCTGCCTCTCCTTGCCTTTGGAGTCTCTCAGCCTATTAGTTTCTTTCTTATATCCGTTTGCAAAAGACCTTAATAAATTCTTGAAATGTCAAGTGGTTACGGCCTATTCCCAGCTGGGCTGACTCATTTGGACAGAGCTGAGGCTGCATTTCCCTCCCAGCCCTTGGCTTCTCCTCCATCCCCAGAGCCTTTTTGCTTTTCAGTTTTTCTCTGCCTTGCTGGACTCGGGAGCTGCGCCAGCAAGCACTGTGGGCATGGCCTAACCCATACACCCATTGCCTCCTCATGCTCTCAAGTATATGTGAAAAGAAAAAACAAGAGTTTTCTTTTTAATCCAAAAGGATTAAAGGTCTCCCAAGGCCCTGGACTTGCGGGACGGGCTGAGGGATTATCCTCAGTCTTGGCTCGTTCTGTTGCCATTCTCTCAGCTGAGCCCAGGCAGGAGCAACTGAATCCCACGGTGCTTTTGAGGTCGCTGGGAAGTGAGGCAGCAGGAAGTTTGAATCCAGCTCCAAAAACACTTTGCAGTAACTCATCACAAAATAGCCCTGCCAGAGCTGAGAGCAAGCACTGGCACCTTCCATGGTTTCACCTGACATCATGGAGAGAGGTGAAGCTGGAATGAGAACTCTGGGCTTTGGCCTTGCCTCAGGACAGCCCTGCTGATGTGGGGGCCCAGGAAGCTGCTGTGGCCATGTTAAATTGGAAGCCAATTCGAGCCCAACCCAGGTCACTCAGAGACCCCAGCTCCAACATCCCAAGGACACTCCTCACCCACTGCCACTTCTAGTGACACTCTGTGTCTCCTCTCTCCACAGATATGCCGCCACTGCTGCCCATGGACCTCAAAGGGGAGCCAGGACCACCAGGGAAGCCCGGCCCACGTGGACCCCCCGGGCCCCCCGGCTACCCAGGAAAACCGGGCACGGGGAAGCCGGGAATGCACGGCCAGCCTGGGCCCGCTGGGCCACCTGGCTTCTCGGGCATTGGGAAACCCGGCATCCCAGGACTCCCCGGAAAGGCGGGTATGAAAGGGATGCCCGGAGCCAAAGGCGAGCCTGGCATGCGTGGGGAGCAAGGGCCGAGGGGACTTCCCGGCCCGCCGGGGCTGCCCGGGCCAGCCGGCCTCTCTGTCAACGGGAAGCCGGGTCCTCAGGGCGGCCCCGGCATGCCCGGGTTTCGGGGAGAGCCTGGCCCGAAAGGAGAGCCGGGTCCCCGCGGAGAACGAGGGATGAAGGGTGAAAACGGCGTGGGGAAGCCAGGCTTACCGGGGCCTCGGGGGAACGGGGGTCCTCCCGGCCCCGCGGGGCCCCCGGGGCCCGCTGGCGTTGGGAAGCCTGGCCTCGATGGGCTGCCGGGTGCACCCGGAGACAAGGGCGACATGGGGCCCCCGGGCGGGCCGGGTGTCACCGGGGAGCCCGGCCCTGTGGGGCCGCGGGGACCCCCCGGGATCGATGGGATCGGTGTCCCAGGCGTCGCGGGGGTGCCGGGGATACAGGGCCCCATGGGACCGAAGGGAGAGCCCGGGATCCGCGGCCTCCCTGGCCTGCCAGGTCCCACGGGCTATGGGAAGCCAGGCATGCCGGGGCTGAAAGGAGACCGCGGGCAGCCCGGGGCACAGGGAGCCATCGGCGATAAGGGGGAGCCCGGCGTCGATGGGGAGCCGGGCGAGCCAGGCCCTGCCGGCATCATCGGCCCGCCGGGCCCGCCGGGGTCTATGGGGCTGCCGGGCAAGCACGGGCTGCCTGGCCCCAAGGGGGACGTGGGGCCGAGCGGGCCCCCGGGAATGCCGGGGATGCGCGGAGACCAGGGCCCGAACGGCTTCGCGGGGAAGCCGGGGGTGCCGGGGGAAAGGGGCTTGCCCGGGTCACTGGGACCTCCCGGCCCAACGGGCCCCAAAGGTGAGCCAGGGTTCATCGGCCTTCCGGGGGTGCCTGGATTAACAGGTGGCCCCGGGCCTAAAGGGGATGGTGGGATCCCGGGGCAGCCGGGGCTGAGGGGCCCCTCCGGCATCCCGGGATTGCAAGGACCTGCTGGTCCCATGGGGCCTCAGGGGTTACCAGGCCTTAAAGGGGAGCCCGGGCTCCCTGGCATTCCCGGTGAGGGGAAGACCGGAGAGCCTGGCATGGCCGGACCCATCGGCCCACCTGGAATGCCGGGAACACCGGGGCTAAACGGGCCACCAGGCCCACCGGGGCCACCTGGACCACCAGGAGCGCCAGGAGTGCTGGATGAGACGGGCATCGCGGGGCTGCACCTGCCGGACGGCGGCGTGGAGGGGGCTGTGCTGGGCAACGGGAAGCCAGGCAAGCCTCAGTATGGCAGAGGAGAGCTCGCTGCCCGCATCGCGCCGGCCTTCACTGCCATCCTCACCTCCCCCTTCCCCGCATCCGGCATGCCTGTCAAGTTTGACCGGACCTTGTATAACGGGCACAATGGCTACAACCCAGTCACTGGGATCTTCACCTGCCCCATATCTGGAATCTACTACTTCGCCTACCACGTGCACGTCAAAGGGACCAACGTTTGGGTGGCCCTGTATAAGAACAACGTGCCGGCCACCTACACCTACGATGAGTACAAAAAGGGGTACCTGGACCAGGCCTCGGGCAGTGCCGTGCTTGAACTCAAGGAGAACGACCAGGTCTGGGTACAAATGCCCTCGGACCAGGCCAATGGGCTGTACTCCACGGAATACATCCACTCCTCCTTCTCCGGGTTCCTGCTCTGCCCCACATAACGGCTGTTGGGCATGTTTCCTTTTCACCTACTTTAGCCATAAACTGTCTTTTTTTTTTTTTTATAAAAAAGTGTTTTAAAATTAATACGAAAAAGAAAAATCACTGGGAAGAACCGCGCAAGACATTGTCATGGGGCCTTGCTTCATGCTGTTTGATCCATGAGTCAAGAGGGTAATTGGGAAGGAGACATCTATCCATCTATCTTTCTTTTTTGGGGGAGGGAGAAGGGAGGGAGGGGAGCGACTTCCTCAACAAAGCATATTTGGAATAAATACCCCAGTGACTGGACATCAAACACAGGAACACACTTGGGATGGCAAGGATCTGGCTCTGTGACCCAGAGAGGGTCAGCTGGAAGACCAGACCCCTGTGGTCTGAATCAAGTGCCCTTATTTCCCATTTGGAATGCTAGATAAATAAATCCAGCTGTGTCACGGCTGGTGTGTTTGGTAACCAACGCAGGGTCCCGGGCATTTACACAAACCCCTACAGCAGCAGGGATCCACGCTGGATTGAGAAATTTTCTTCCAAACCATCAAATGCCCAAGTTCCAGGCTTGCTGACGCCTGTTTTTCCAGACTGTGCTTTGGGGCAGTCTCTCCGATTCACTCCGGATTCAGTGTGGTTGGATTTATAATCCTAAAGAGTGGAACACTTTGCATAAGCACCTTCTTCTAAGAAGTAAATATTATTTTTAACCCTCCCCCCCAGCACCTTTAGGAATAAAATCATCCAGGCACTGGTACCTGGGAGGATGCCACGACCAGTTCCAAAGGCAGTGAGGGAAGCTGGGACCTTCATGATGAACAAAAATCTGCTCTCTCCATTCACCTGCTGGGAAGTCCAAGGGCTGGTCCTGTCCCGTCTGTCTCTGCAGCCCAAAGACTTGCTTGGCCTCAGGAGCATCTCTGCCCACACAAGGATGGCAGTGTGAGCCCAGCTCACTGTGCTGCCAGCTGGTGTGACATTAAGGGAAGTGCCACTGATGGACAACTTGCTTTTCCTGTCTCACTATTTTGGGATGTGTGAACTCTTGCACTGGTGTCCCCACTTTCTCTGGGGATCTTGGAATTAAGAAAAATTAGTGCTGGTTCTAACTTTCCACGCAGTGATTTCACCATGGTGCTATGACCCATTTAAGAACATCACAAGTGTAGTGCAATATGTACCTGTGACAGGGCACCAGTCCCAGGGCCACTCTGTGACTTAGGTTAAAGAAATCAACATTTGCCTGTTGTTACCACTTTGTCTCTCTAATGCTTGGAGTGTTACTGACCTGAGCATGAGCTGCAGAGCTCTGGGCCTGGCTTGATGGCACTGCCCCACACAGATCTTGTGGTTCTGCAGGTTTTCTTACAGTAGAACAATCACTGCCACTTCCAGGACAGGGATGCTGCTCATCCCAGGCCAGGATCATGCTGCTGAAGTCAATCCATGTGCATATCCCACTGCATGTCCCTCTGCAAAGGCACATCCCTGAGAAACAGCAACAATTTGGCCACCAGCTCTGACCTTTGCGTTTTCCTAAAGCCTGTCTGATGGCCAAAGAAATGTAGCAAGATTGGGACTGGGCTTGTTTTCCAGATGGACTCTATGAGATATTTAAACAATTTTTCTTTTTTTTTGTTTTGCTTGTTTGTTTTCTCCTCAAGCCTGTCCTGTGTTTCTGCCTCTTGCCATTCAGGCCTTCCTTTTAAAAACTCACCTGTCTCTGAAATTAAGAAACACAAAAAGGAAATTTGCAGTTGGAAGGCCAGTGCTCTGGGCACTGCCTGTTGGGGCTGTGTGTCCCCTCCCTGGGATCTTCTCCCTGTAAATTCTCTCCTTCAAGCTGCAAGTTTCATGCAGAGATGAAACTCCTCAAGCTGAAAGGTGTCTGATCCCACTGGACATTTTTAACTCCTGAGGGCGGGGTCAGGACCATTTGTGTGTGATCCTAACAGGTTATTTCCCAGCAGGAACAGGAGCATTTCCCAGCAGGAACAGTCCCTAAAATTAAACGTGGAAGCTCAGATGATTTTTCCAAGCCCAGGTTTGGTAGGGGAGGGTTCTGGGAGGGGACTTGTCTCCTTTCCTGTGGAGAATAGAGGGATTTGAGCTGGTCCAGCCTCGTGCAGGGCCAGGAGCTGCCACGCCTGGTGGGAGCTTCATGCTGCTCCTCAAAGCAACTTATTTATACTGTGCCTAATCTACAGCCCATCTCTTCTTGTTCTGTTCTGCTTCATTCCAAACTTCTTGTTCGAGCTGGCAAAAAGCAACGACCAAACTCCTCACTGTAACCACCCCCACATTAAGTTTGTGCTGTAGATACTGTTTTGTAATTCCACTTTCCCTTCACGTGCAGAGCAAACCCATAATCACCTCTCGCAGCTATTTAACCTCTTACATTTACACACTAATGGAAAGCAAAGATATTACACGCACATAGTTAAGCTAAAAAAAAAAAAAAACGATGCACAGGATGAGGGAGGCTGTTCACTCTCCAGAAGGATTTTTTTTTCTGGAATACTGAGTACATATTAGCCAGCAGAAAGGATTCTTTTCTGTCGTGTGTGTGAGCGCGTGGGATTTTGGTTTCAATCACAAGAATAAAAAAGGTTGGGTTGGATGAGGTATGTCTATTTTTAATGCTGAAAACTGCATTACAGTGTGCATTTTTATATACAAATTCTTACTATTTTTTTTAATTTGCCTCTAGTATCTTCATTTCTAACCTAGTATATAGAGGTTTTTAGTTTTGTAAATACTTATTACATGCACTGTCCTAGTAAAAGTTGGTTTAAAATGCACTCTTTGTGACCCCAGAACTGACCTGCTCTTCACAACTAAAACTGCAGTACTTGATTGTATTGACAAACATCAATAAAACTTATTGTATAGAGGTGGGCTCACCTGTGCTTTGTCCTGGGACTTGCTCTGTCTCATGTAGTTCTCTTACACTCTATTTCTACCTCAAATAATCTCGCTCATTCCCAGCAGATTCCCTAATTAATATCCTTATGCAAAAAGTTACTATAGTTAAGGAAAGGACTCCTGTTTCCAGAAATTCAGTTTTAGAAAAGGTTGAAACCCAGATCCTAACAGCCTGGGGATTACTAATTTGAGGGACTCAAGTTGAAGTCTTAGGGATTCCCTTTCCCTCCCCTGTGTTTTTTTCCCTATGTTTTTTTTATCCTGCATCACACACCTCGCTAACAGCCAGCCTCCATCCTGAGTGAGTCAGGAACACTGAGGACTAGTGAATCACCTGCAAAGCACCTCCATAGGCTCACAGTCCAAAGAGAAGAAAATGTGTTTTCCCACCTGATCTCACCTGGCAGAGGCCAAACATTTTCAGGGAAGCTTGGCTGACACACAGGCACCTTCAAAAGCTCATTCCAAGGAGCAAGCCATCCTCCTGCTGCCATTCATGAGGCTCCCAGTGAATTCCCTGGTCTCTGCACTATCATCATATGCTGGATTCCAGCACCTCAACTCCTTCCACAGGCTGAGAAGGAAAAGGGGCCTTTCCAAAGGCCCTCCCTGCAATGCCCAGTGTCAACTCACCCCCGTACCAAGAACCAGTCCTGGTCCTCTTGGCACTGAGGATGCACAACTTCATGACTTGAGTGAAAACACAGCAGCAGTGGCTACCTAACAAAGGGATTCCACCTACCCGAGGGATTTTACTTCTTTCCAAGGAAACTAAAGGTTTAGTACACATGTAAATTCAGGCACAAAGAGCTGCAGTCTTTAAACAGGAGCTCTTTGCTTGTTGGGAGTTCCAAGCATTTAAAATTATAAAGCTGGTTTAAAAGAAAAATAACTTCTTTTAAATAATTACATGAATCTGGTTGCTCCTCTGGCAGAATAATGTGGAAAACCTGATATTTTACAGCTCAGATCTGCAGCACAATACAAAAATATACAACAGACCAAAATTCCACATGTTCCCAGGACAAAAATCCATTTATACAAGGAAAACACATTATAGCATCACACAAAAGACTGGCACTTGAAGGAAGCAGACTACAGGGAAAACTGGAAGGACCTGTGGCAGCCAGATCCCCACATGTGCATGCAGCCTGACACAGCCACATGCCCACACCCCTGGGGAGCACCAGGGCCACTTCCCAGTGTCACAAGACATACTGGAGAAATAACAAGAGTTACACTGTCACATTTAAGTTTATAAACATTTCCATATGATGACTTTTTGTTCGCAATTACTAAAAAGCTTCCAACCCTTTCTAGACGTGCCATTCCCAAGCTGTTTCTCTCTTTTTGACCAGCTCCACTAGGAACGGGTTTTAAATGTAAAATTCTGGAACATGGCTATGCTAGATTGTTCCTGGCCACCAGCACCAGCTTCTTTTAAATATTGATGTCCCCAATTAACCCACCTTTCCCTTTAATTCTGGGACAATTTTTATCAAGTACAGAGTGTAAGACTCTGTGTAAGTTAACTCCTGCATCCTGCTCAAGTTACTCTGGTGACTGATTGAAGCAGAACCAGGCATTCTATCCCTGTACTACCTCCACTCCCAGATCTGCACTCCACAGGAGCTGGACTCTGATGATCCTTGTAGATCCCTTTCTGTGAGGTAAACAGGAAGCTTACTTGGTGCTCTGGGCATATACAAGACTTTAAAAATACAGGATACATGGATTAGGAACAGGAGCAGTCAGAGTGGCTGCAGCAGTGTGACAGCAGCTGTGCGAGGGGGCACAAAGTATAGCAGGTGCCTGTTGGATCACAGGGCCAAGGACACAGGAAGAGAGCAGCAATCAGTGACACTGTCTCCCAGCAGGGACAATGAGCCACCTGGGATTGTCTGCAGGCATCAAAGGTCTCTCACAGAGCCATCAGCAATGCAAAGAAATCCCTTCTTCCTTCTCTGGCCCCTCTCATTCCGCCTTTAAGGCAACAAACCTCTCCAGAAATCTGTGCTTCATTATCCTAACTCAGCACAAGTGTCAACCGGGGCCACCAGGCCTCTCTGGTGACTCCTGTGACATCCCTTATTTGGCCAGCTGAGAATGACCTGCTGCTGCACCAGGGGTGTGGAGACTCCCAAAGCCACTGGACAAGCCACTGACCAACAAAACACAGCTCATGGACACAGGAGCAGAGGAAAACGGAGAAAGTCCACAGATTCAGACACCCACCAGTAACTGCAATGACAAATGGCACCATGGTGGACAAAGCAAGCAGCAGAATCCTATGGAAATGAGATGCTTGTGTACACTTGGGGAGCTGCACCCACTGTCCAAGTGCAGCCACTTCCCAGCTGATCTGTGACTGAAGGGGATGTCCCTTCTTTTCCAAGTTGGCTCTAGCTCCCAGCTCCCAGCACCCTTCCCAGGTGAGGCTTGCTGGCATCGGCCGATGGCGTGGATCCACCGCTGGGTCTGACCAGAGAAGCAGTGCTGACCATCCCTTTGCCTTTAGGGAAGCCCTGGAGCTGCCCTGGAGCTCAGAGCCGCTGGCAGTAGAGTTCATAGAGACTCTTGGCCATCCTCTGGGTCTCCTGGAAAGCCTCACAGCTCTGCTCCCAGCTCAGGGGCACCTGCTCCTCCCCGTAATAGGCGCCGGCGATGGCCCCCGCCATGGTGGCGATGGTGTCCGTGTCCCCCCCCAGGGAGATGCAGTAGATGATGGTTCTCTGCAGGGCGTTGTAGTGGCCAGGAATGTCAGGATCAGCGTCCATGCAGCGCAGGAAGGAGTAAATGGCAGTGGGGACGGAGCGCAGCGCAGCAATGCCATTGCCTGGAACACAGCCTGTCAGCACCTCTGAGCTTCCTTTCTTTTCCCTTCTACTCCAGCTTGCTGTTGCCAGTTACTTTCCATAAGGATATGATGGATTTTACCAGGAAAGGGTGCAAAAGTCTGTCCCTCAGAAACCCCCCAGTTCCTCAGTGGTACCACTCACATCCTGCAGAGCAATTCCCAGTTACCCCAGTATAGCCTGGCCATACACATCTCCTCACTCCCATTGAACATGATGACCCAACAGCCCTTAAGAGATCTTGGAATGTTAAGAAACATTATGCAAGGTAAATTTCCCTTAGCAAGACTTTTTTTTCCTATCAATACACAGAGGAAATCACTGGGTTGAGACTCAGAATTCCTGACTGGTGAGCACTTTTCTACCATATTCTATGCCTGAAAGGCAGCACAGGCTGAAGAGGAACATACATCTACCAGTCTTGCTGAGTTAGTCCTGCTTCCAGCTTTCCTAATGCTTGTACTAAGAAAGATACTCACCCAACTCAAACAATACATCTGCTTTGGGAACACTGCTGAGCTCCAAAAATTCCTTGATTTTCTTTAGACGCCTGGAAAAGGGTAAATCCTCAAATCCCAGTCTGCAAAAAGAGAGCACAGTCAAAAGGAGAAAATATGAAAAGCCAGAACAAACCACCACAGCAGGGTTGGAGCTTTCCCCAAAGCTACTCACGCTCGGGCATCACTGAGAGACTTGTCATCCGCCTCCACGTGCTCCATGTGGCTGATGAGCTGCTCCAGGAAGGTTTCCCTGCTGAGCCCTTCCTGCAGTGCCAGGTGCACAGCCAGGGCCTGCAGGATGGCCCCGTTGTAGCCCAGGGAGTTGGCATGGGTCAGCTCTGCACTCAGCTTCGCAAACTGCCAGAGAAACCCCGGTGTCAGCAAAGCTTCCTGGGACACCCCCCTGGCAGCAGGGACATCCAGAGAATCCCAGGATGTTCCATTACCTTCTTGACATCCTGGACATCGGAGTAGACGAGGGAGATGCCAGCCACCCTCATGGCCCCGCCGTTCCCGTAGGAGCCCTTCCCGTTGAACTGGGCTCTCGCAGGCTCAAACACGTCGCTGCACTTGGGGCTCAGGAGCTTCTTGAAGACATTGACCACAGCCATTCCATAGCCCCTGTTGGGCTCCTTCTTGTACTCCTCAGCAAACCTGGTAAGGACAGGGGGAAAACACTAGGAGGGTTTGGTCTGTTACTGGGGTTTGTGGTTGGATGAAGCCTCCTGCTAAAGTGAATTAGTAACACACACGTAAATCAGTGACAGTCAGGGCTCAGTGATTCAGTTCTGCAGGGAAACGATTCCCAAAGAACAGTGTGAAAGGATGTATAAACATCACCTTCCATAACCCACTTGTTTCTCTCTCAACTCTTCCTCAAAATAGAAGCAAACTAGAAACATTTCCGTGGGTCACAACCACAAGGAAAGTCTTTTGTTCAAGTTCAATGGAAGAGTTTTCTAAACAAAGAAATGCCTTCCCTTAAGTGGAACCAAATGCTCCCAGGGCTGGGGATTCAACAGGGAAACTGATCATAAACAGAGTCAAGCTGAACTCACTTCTATTCCCTCACTAAATTAAGGGCAGTACAAATATAAATAGCAACAAACAAACAGGAAACAATATGTTTCTGGAATCTCCAAACATTCTCCTCCCCAAAGGTGAACACACACAAAGCTGACTCACTGTCAAAGCAGCTTCAGACTCCACACTGCAGCTGACACTGCTGCACAGTCCAAGGCATGGCAAAGCAACAACAAACTAAAGGATTAACCACTTCTTTCCTAACTTTTTTCCATCCAAAACTTAAAAATTAGAATTTGAATTGGTCTGCCTCAGCCCGTTCCCTTTCACAGACAATCACAGTGATGGTTACACCTTCATAAGCCTCATCCTCACCTCTTGGCCATGTCAACCTCATCGAACTCCCGCTTGGCCAGCAGTGACTGCACCACTGACCTGCTCATGGCCGTGTCGTCCGTGTACGGCAGCGACTCTGCAATGGGAGGGCAAAGAGTCACACCAGCAGCCAGGGACAAACTGCTCCTGCCCTCTGCCAGCACCACCCTCATCTCCAAGGCCTCACTGCCACAAGTGGCTGTCCCTGGATCCCTGGAAGTGTCCAAGACCAGGCTGGATGGGGCTTGGAGAAACCTGAGATAGCTGAAGGTGTCCCCACCCATGGCAGGGGGTGGAACTGGATGATTTTTAAGGTGCCTTCCAACCGAAATCTGCCTGGAATTTAAGTTCCCTGGCACTCTGAGGTTGACATTGCCACGGTTGTCAGAGGAAGGAGACACAGCCAGGGAGCAGCATCCACAGCTGTAATGACACATAATATATTTCAAGATTAGTAAGAGCCAGAAGAAATGTCTGACATCCAGAGGCATATATGGACAAAATAGTCAGCCAACACAGAATCACAGATTTCCACGATAGTTTAGGTTGGAAGGGACCTTAAAAGCCCGCCCTGTTCCACTCCCTGACACGGGCAGGACAACCACTATCCCAGGTTGCTCCAAGCCCCATTCAATCAGGCCTGGAACACTCCCAGGACTGGGGCAGCCACAGCTTCTCCAGGCAACCTGTGTCAGGGCCTATTCACCCTCATGGGGAAGAATTCCTTCCCAGTACCCCATCTAACCCTGCCCTCTGGCAATGGGAAGCCATTCCCTGTGTCCTGTCACTCCAGGCCTTTGTCAATAGCCTCCATCTTTCCTAAAGACTCCCTTCAGGCACTGGAAGGCTGCAATCACTTCCTAAGACTTAAATAACAACTCTTGCTTCTCTCACTCTTCTCCTCAAGTTTTGGTGCCTCTGCTGCCCGCTGACATCCCAGCACTGCCACACTCATTCACAGCACACTCCACCTCAGCTCCCTGGAGTAGGAGCAGCATGGGTTGAACAGAGCAAACCACGGGTCCCTCTGCATCAGCGGGGTCCCTGAGGAATCCCTAGGGAATCAGGAATCGGTGTTGAACCCCTACAGGAGAGAGAAGGGCAGGGGACAGCCAAGGCAGTCACAGCAGAGATGCTTCACAACCAGATGAGGCGTAAGGACTCGGTGGAGCAGAGGAGCTGGGAATTGCGCAGGTTGGGTACACCTCAAAGCCCAGTCCTGGGGTGCTGAGGGAGTGGGACAAATCCCCCAAAGCCCTGGGGAGTGCTGGAGCCTAACCCAAATCTCTGGGGTGGCGAGCGCCGTGCACAGCGGGGTGTGTGAAGGGGGAACCAGGGCATGTCCCCCGCTCCCCGTCGCGCTCCCCACCACGCACCTCCACGTGCGCTCCCCGCCGCCTCCCCTCCCTCCTCAGGCGGCGCCGGTTCCAGCCCTTTGAGGAAACTCAGCAGCTCCGGCAGCTTCACGACGCTCCTGCCTTCGAAAACAGCTCCCAGGCAATCCCCCAACAACGCCCCGGCCAAGCAGCCCCGGAATCGAGCGGGGCCGGGCCGGGAACGAGCCGGCAGCCGCCCTGGGCCTGAGGCCGGACCCGCCGCCGCCATCTTGCCGCGCGCGGCGCCTTCTTCCTCCGGGCCGCCAGGGGGCGGTGTGTACGGAAGCCCCTTCGGCGGTGCCGCGCACACTGCCCCCTGGCGGCCCGGAGGACCGGCGTGCCGAGAGCACAGCCGCCTGTTCCCTTAATCCCGCTTGGAATCCAGCTGGATTTAATCACCGCGGATGACAACTGGGGACAGGCCCTTTATTGTTTATAAATCTCCTCGGAGCGCGGGAGGCTGTAAACATCATCCAAGGGCCAGACAGTTATAAAACAAACTAGGAGGAGAATTCCGTTCTCCCCAAACGCGACGCAGATGCCGCTTTTCCTCGCTATGGAATTGAATCACCGGGAGTTTTCCCCCCGCGCTTGCACAATTCCCGGCGCGCTAAGCCACTTCCAGCTGACTGTTCCTCGGCAGGTTCCTGGTGCGGTTGACAGCGTCGACCTCTGGGTCATACTTCTCCACGGGGACCACGAGTTTTTTCCGGGTGTCCATGCACTTGTTGTCCAGCTGCAGAGAATTGGTTTTGTAGCCAATATCGGTCTGAATGCGGTGAAGTTGTCGGTAAAGAGCATCCAAGGCATCCCTGGGAATGAGCAGAAGGGATAGGAGCTGGGATCAAATGCTGCATTGCTTCCCAGGAACAGGCTGCCCAGGGAATGGTTACAGCCCTAACCCTGCTAGAGCTCAAGGAACATTTGGAAATTGCTTTCAAGTACAGGATGGGATTGTTGGGGTGTCCTGTGCAGGGCCAGGAGCTGGTCTCAGAGATTTTTGTGTCTCTCTCAACTCAGAATATTCCATGATTTTAAACTGGACAGGAAACACCCAATTTCCCACTATTTTGGCAGCATTTGGCCCTGTACAAAGAGCAAACTCATCAGATACTCATTGTTTGGGGCAGTGAATAGCAAGGCCACACACTGCTCTGGGAGGACAAGAGATGTGCACCCAGGGAGCTGCCAGCCCACAGCAGCACTTCTTTTCCTTCCTTGTCACTCTTTTTTGGCCCAGTCAGGGCCTGGATGAATTCAGTCAAGCAGGGGCCAGGGGAGCCCAATTCCCATCCCAGCACAGACCCCTCGTGTCTGCACCCTGCACCCACCAAGTCCAAACACTGTTGCCTCTCATGAGCCCAAGCACCATGAGCACCAAAAGGCAGGTGCTGGAGCTGTGCCCAGAACAGGGACACCCAGAGCCACATCCCCTCAGGCCAGCGCAGGGCACTGCTGTTTCTGGACAGCAGACACTCACTGTGACTCTGTCCGCTTCTGCTGGAGCGCACGGATTGTCCCCTCCAGCTGCTGGACCTCGTCTGTCAGTCCATACTGAGCCTGCAGGGAGGAGGGGACAGCACTTAACAGGGCTTTGACAAAGGCCACAGTTCCCTCCCTTCCCTCTCCCCCAGCTCTAACATTTCCTTGCTTTGCTATGTCACACTGTAGGATCCATTGCTCAGCTGCTCTAAAACTCATCCACGTTTTCCAGAGCCCAGCTCCCGGTCAGTTCCCTGCAGGGACCATGGCAGGTGAGGTACCTGATCCCGGCAGAGTTCAATGTGGGGCCGGTACGTGCGCGTCTCCAGGCGGGTGTGAGCCACTTTCAGATCCAGAGTTCTCTTCCGGATATCTTCCTCCAGCTTCCGGATCTCCTCCTCCATTTCAGCAATTTCCTCCAAGGTCTAAGGATAGACATGTGTCATGAGGGACAGCCCGGGATACTGACTGGGAAACTGCCCCCCATGTCTCTGGGAATTTTGCTGTGCTGGCGATAGATTTTACTCAAGGGCTTCTGAGGACTGAATCCTCTGCATCCACATGGACCAGGATGGTGCTGCTGAGACAAGGGGTGAAATAAAGAGGCCCAGACCCGGCAGTGCTGCCAAGCAGTGCCAGAGAAGCACTTGTGAGAGGTGAGATACTGCTGGGGTCATATGTGTGCCACTGAACAGTGAACATGTGGAAACTATGCTCAGGCCGAGCTGCTTTCCATGTAAAACAGGCTGTGGGATTCTGTTCCCAGCCACGATTGTAGTCAATGACCAAAGAAATAACACTTACGTTCTGCTCCTGCCATCTCAGCTCACTAAGGGCTCCTTCGATTTCTCTCATCCTCTTCCTCAGTGCAAACTCTGTAGCTATACGCTGAGCATCCAGCTCATTGTTTGTCTGAGGAGAGAACAGCTCCAGTGACACACAGCTGCAAGGTGTCTGTGTCCCCCCCAAGCTGTGCCTGGAAGTTTGGGACAAGCCCAGGAGCAAAACCTAGGTTTAGCCACTGCCAGATGTGTGCAGATCATACTCCCCCAAGTAGCCACAAGGCAGGGATCAATGGACAGGAACATGTCCTCCAGCTTGCTGAGACTGCTGCAAGCTCTGCAGCATAACCAAGCTCCTACTTAAACCAAGAGGGCAGCTGCTCCCAGACAGATCCAGAGACGTGCCTGCCACTTTCCCACACCAGATCCAGAATGGCACCACAGATTCCAGACCAAGGGAGCTGTTTACCTGGGCAATGGTGAGTGTGATTGCTCCTCGGAGATCAACTGAGGCTTTCATTTCTGCCTCAGCATGCTCCTTGTTGCACTGGCTGTTCATTTCCCACTCACAAAGTGCAGTTGTTCTGCGAACAAATCAGTTACAAAAATTAATTTGAGTGTTTGCAAGACATTTTAAAGGAGCCACCTGCTGCAGGCCAGGATGGCAGCACAAAATGATTCTGGAAAGCTGGAGGTCACATCTTGCCTGATCTCCTCAGAGACTGAACACCACCAGACCCAACATCTGCTCCACCCAGGGATACATCCAAACCATGGAAGGGAATGCCAGGCAAGTGAAAATGTGCAGCAGGTCCCCCTGAGCTGTGCCAGAGGTGACACCACACTGCTGAGTGTTACCTACAGCCAGGCAGGAGGGAGACAGGGCACCTGGCCCCTTCTGGGTTTGTGGTGATAATTTAGCTATCTCCCAAAAGTCTGTGGCTTCCCCATGCCACAGCCAACTTCTGAGTTCTCTCTAAAACTCTACCCATCAAGCCTGGACACAGCACAGAAGGAAAAAGCATCCCAAGGCTCGGGGCAGATTTGGCCACACAAGGACAGATTCTTTGCTCACCCCTGTGGGATCCGTGTTGGGTTGACCTTGAAGGAGATGTTGCCAGAGGTGGGATTGAAGGACACACACTGCCGATCAAGCTCCAACGCTTCCACCTTGTGCCTGTGGTCACAGCTCAGCTGCTGACGAGCTTCCTTTAAGAGGCTGCAGAGAGCCAGGCTGGTGTCAGTGGGGAGAAGGCCCAGGGCAGGGGCAGCTCACAATTTCCAAAGCCTTCATCACTGTGTCAGTCACCTTTGTGAAATGAATGATGAGCTCCCATCCTCCCTGGGAACTGGGCCTGATGTGCCCAGCATTGCCTGCCTGGCTGCCCTGGGTTACCCTGGAGAATGGAGCTGCAAAGGATTCCCACAGAGTATCTGGGCCTGGGAGCTTTAACACATTGTGGCCACTGATTCCTAAACCAAGGCAGGTGGCACAAGAGATCTGGGACAAAATTTCCAAAGTGTGCTTGTGAAGTCTCCCTTGACACACCCTTCCCTGCTAAACCCCAGACCTTGAAAATCATCCAGGGTTCCTGTGTGGTTCCCTGCCTGCCTGCCCATCTCAGCGTGGCATTAGAGGCACATGAAGTATCTGGGGCCAAACAAGGAGAGCAGAGTCAGCAGCAAAAAACTGTCACTCCTCACCAGAGTTGTTTGAAGGCATCATCCACTCGCTGCTGCAGCTCTTTCTTGGTTTTCTCAATCACCTTCACCTCTCTGAGTAGCTCCTCTTCCACAGGATCCCTCACCACATCAATGTCACGACGGCTCTCACGGAATGTCAGACACTCAATGGCAACATCCAAACACAAGTTCTTTGCCTGGATGGCATTTTCTGCTGCTTCCTTCACCTGGAAGAAGCAATCAACCAGGTGTGGGGGGGATCTTTCAGGGATGGGAGAGAGAAAGGAAGGGGAACCCACCCTTTCCCATCTTTAAGCGGGACTCACACTGTCTTTGCAGTTTTATCAAGTCTGGGATAAAAATTGCCAGAGCCTTAGCCCTCTACACCTGCCATTTGTATTGGGAATCACACATTGCTAGAGGTTAACAACACCAGAAGCAGCAGCAGCCTCTGGATTTAGAACTCACAGTATCAGAGATCTCCCACTGCTATTCTCTATTTAAACCCAAACATTTTTGAAGGGTGGTGTTAACATATTTCTTACTATCCTTCAGAGCTTTATAAAAAGTCCAAACAACAAAATCCACCCAGAAATCCAAACAGGAGCGTGCAACATACGGCTGCATAACATGGCTTGGCTCAGCCAAGAACACAGTGGTTTGTTTTGCAGGAAGTCATTCCATCAAGTACGGACCTCAGTATAAAATATACATATATATATATATATAAATATATCTGTGAGAAGCCCCCCTTGATCTCCAGATGGCTTGCCCATTGCACAAGACAAGCCTCAGTTATTTCACATCCCATGTTGAGAGTGTAAGTTCATTTCCAGCCATCTGCCTTCCCAACATACTTTGGTTAAGGCATCAATTTCCAAATCTATGTCTGTGAGGCATCTGGCCAGGGCCTCTCTCCATCTGTCCACGCTGGTTATACGGTCCTTGAGGTGGGTTCGGCTGTTGTGCTCATCCCATCTTGCCTGCAATTAGAGAGAAATGCCATTACTCTTTTTAAAATTGTAGTTATGAATCCTGCTGAAGCCTTTCCCCATTTTCAGGACTGACTGAGCCTCTCACAGGAATACAACACGTTGCCATTTGGAAGCACAGTCATTTACACAAATGGAGAGTACAGAGAACAGCATGAGTGGCAGTAAATGTGAGAAACACACATGGGGATTTCATGACAGTACAGATACATCATTGCAGGTGGGTTTATAGGGAGTAAATGTCCATATTTAGCATGCTCTGTACAGGGAAAGCCCTTTATTCCCTCATCCATACCGCCAAATCTAGACACTCCCCAGCTCCTCAGCCCACTATCCTGACAAACCTGTGAGCAGCCCCCATGCCACAGGGCTCACCTGGTTGCCGGTTTCATTGCGGAGAGCTCTTCCTTCCTGCCGGATGTGATGGGAATTGTAACGCTGCTGTTCGGCGTCAGCTGAGATGAGGAGGGAGTTGTTCTGCCAGTCCGGCACAGTGAAGCGCTGGCCTGGCTTTACACTCAGCGAGGCCATCCCGCTGAACAGGTGACTGAAAAGGAGTGGAAGATTTACGTGTTAATTAATGGAAACACACCTGAAATGGAGTTATAGCCAAAAACTACAGAGGTCTTCAGAAGAAAAGTAGCAGCTAGCTGCAACTGGGCACCTAGCCTAATGCAGACACATGTCCTTAAAATGGGGTAACACAAGGGCAGGTGCTGGGAGCATCCTCTGCCCTGGGCCAGGGGGTAAAACCTTGTGCACTTGTCCTTCCCTAGGAATGGAACTGTTTGCAGGGACAAGGAGCTGCTCACAGCACCAGCTTCTATATGATATTTACTGAGCTTGGACAAAAACAGCTGAGGACATGACTGATTTTGTTGTGCTACTGAAGGCTCAGCCCAGGGCTGTGACCCCAGGAGACTCCAAGGCTTTGAAGGAACAGCAGAGTTTTTAGGCTTCTCCTTTTTTACCCAGCATACCATGCACAACGGGCAGAAACTGCAGACCCAACTACAGAAGGTCCAAGGAGCTCCCGAGGGAGCTGCAGGCGCCCAAACCCACGGTGAGGGACAGTTCTGGGACAGAATCCCTTGGCAGCGGGATATCCCATGTCGGCAGCAACCCAAGCGGGCACAGGGCACTGGGCCGGAGCTCCTCGAGCACAGCCACCAACACCATGTGCAGCCCAACAATTCTTAAAGGGAAGGAAGCCCAGAGGGAGGGCACAAAGGACTGCAGGACACGGGCCCGACCACAGAAGGAGGGGAAAGAGGAAAAGGGGAGAAAGAGGTAAAGGACTCAGCCGTCAGCTCGGAAAGGGCCTCACCCCGGTTGATACGAGGGCACTTTGGAACCACCGTGCTCCCGTCCCGCCTCAGGGCCGGGCCAGGCCGGGGCCGCTCTCAACCCTTACCGTTACCAGCCGACCTCCACACTCCCCTCACCTTTTCTGGTCAATCCCATCGTTCCCTTTCCTTTCACCGTTCCCGGCCGATCCCCGCTCTCCCCTCAGCGCTCCCGGCCGATCCCCGCTGTTCCCTCAGCGTTCCCGGCCGATCCCCGCTGTTCCCTCACCGTTCCCGGCCGATCCCCGCTCTCCCCTCACCGTTCCCGGCCGATCCCCGCTCTCCCCTCACCGCTCCCGGCCGATCCCCGCTGTTCCCTCAGCG